>JACRUU010000018.1:5108901-5154836 GCA_030449085.1 Kryptopterus vitreolus
AATTAAAAGAAAGGAAAAAAGCTAAGAGACTCAAACTTTTATTTTGCAAAATGAACAACTTTTCAAATCTGATGCATCAACAACTGTGCATAATTGTCATTAGGTGTTGAGAACTGTCACAATACATAGACATTTTGGACTTATACAATATTAATAAAGCTGTTATAAAAATGCATTTCAGTTGTTGATGCCTTAAGGAAAAAACATTGAAAAAAATCAATGCACAAAGAAAAAGTTTTTCTTCCCTTGCAGAAAAAAAACTATCAATCTATATTCACTTTCAGCTGCTCTCATTTGAAAAAGAAAGGAATTACCAAAAGAATTGGTATTACAATAAACTGTAATAGTATTAGTCTCAACAAGTGAAAATACAGTGTGTATAATGTACAATAGATATATTTATTTATTTTAATACACAGTGATCTGAGTGTTTGTGGCTTTCAGTAAGCCAGTCGCAGTAAACACTATGTAAACAAAAGTGTTCTGTGAAAATGTCCAAACTTCAACTTAGTACTTAATTGTAACTGTATTACCCACAAATAAAACAAACCTCCAGAACTTGAAGGTGAGATTCAGATTTTATTTGTCACATACACATGCATACACAGTACGACATGCTGTGAAATGGTTTTTGACGACCGTCCATCATGTAAGTATATTTATAAATAATGTAGTTAAGGGAAGAAACATTGAATAAAAGATAATATCTTTAAAATGATAGCTTTTTTATAATATTAAAAAAAAGCTTTGAAAAAAAATTGAGAGAAATGTATAAAACCTCCACGTGTATCAACAAAACAGTCATCTTCACCTTCAGGGAGGCCTTGAAGTGCTATTGTACATCATTTCTCAATAAGAAAATGGCCCTGAAAAATGAAAAAAGTTTTAGTGGTAAAACAAAAAGAGAAAAATAATATAAATAAAGTGTGTGAAAGAGATTTAAAACTATATAATTCAAGGTTGGCAGGATGTGAAACGCTACTTTTGTTTGTATTTTTACAAAACATGTGAGGCCAGACTTGAACTTGGTTCAAAAGACAAAAAAAAGTTTACACACCTGCAGAAAGTTTTTTGTGATAGTACATCTTAAACTTAGCTCTGATGTACATCTACATCAGAGCTATCTTTCTGGTTCTGTGAGGGAGGGATGACTAGAAATAGTGTAAGAGCCTCTGCTGCCTTAGAGACTTTTTTGTCCCTCATAAGTTTTTCATTGATTACAAAAGGAGTTCTCACCATCCTCAGAAAAACCAGCAAATTATGCTCTGGCCTCACATCTTTTGTTAAAAATGAGAATTAACAGTGAGAAAGTGCCATGTTGTAAAACATTTTGCCTCATTACATTTAATTCTACTTGTCGGTAAAAACAAAAACAAGTAAGACTGAATGAAAATGGTATTAATCCTTTTCTTGTTTCAGTGTAGGTTAACTTAACAGTTTAGGTTAATTGACACTAACTTGTAATCAAGCAGTAACCAACAGGGCCACAATATGCATCAACCGTACTATACATTATGCACAAAGAATTTATTGCAACACGTTCCAGAAAATGTATTCTTATCGACAGGGAAGGATGCAAGAACATACAACCAACATTTAGATTATACCGCCATCTTCTGACAAATACACATAAACACATTTCCATTTTGTTAGAATTTCTGTTCTGTGTTATGATGTTCTAATTTGGTTAAATATTTATTTTGTTCAGAATTATTGTGTATTTTATGGCTTATGTATGTATGTATGTATGTATGTATGTATGTATTATGTATTCAGTAAACTGTATTTAGCCAATCTTCACAATACCACTCTCGTTCAGACACTCATTTGATAAGAGTTCTCCAACGAGGGACATATTCGTATTAGAAGATATTTTCTATTAATGCATCATATTGCGGCTTATAATGAGTAATGAGTAAACAGTTTAACCTGAATTCAGTTTTTGAAAAGACAAAGAACAAAACCTCTCAATCATATTCCCTCAAGCCCCATGCCCTTCTGTACATGTGATGCCAGATGTTCTTAGTCCTCATTGCTTAATTTTACAATCTCTCTCTCTCTCTTTCTATATATTATATATAGTATATATATATATATATATATATATATATATATATATATATCTGAGAGAGAGAGAGAGAGAGAGAGAGGAGAGAGAGAGAGAGAGAGAGAGAGAGAGAGAGCTTATTTATTAGTTTTTTTTCTTAACTATTAAATGTTAGTAAAGGAAGACAGCTGGAGAGCCATGTCTTTTCTGTCAAACTTTTCTGGTCTATATTATGATTCAAGTATAAAATGTAAAAGGGAATGGTATATGTCAGAAAAGCAGGTAGAGGTTCCAGAAAGGCAGGTGAGGTTAGGAGGCTGGAGATCAGGAAAGGCAAAAAACAGAAACAGGTCGATACTGGGTAGGGTAAACAATACAGAGGCTGGAGAGTAAACATTGCGAACCTAGAAAACAATCTGACACTGTAGTCTGGTTCCAGACATCCTTATATATGCCACAGTTTAATTACAGTTCCCGAAAAAAGAGGGCATTCTCCAGGGAACAGAAAGGGTGCAGGAAGTGCTTGGCCGAGTTGACAGTATAGAATTCGAGTAGTTTAAAATCTAGTTTAAAATCCAATTATCTGGCAGACTGATCAGTAACAACACGTTCTGATTCAAGGTCTTATCTACAGTCTCCATCTGTGCAAATTCACCTACCTTAATTATTTTCCCCTCAGGACAAGGTTTGTAGCAGAAGGTTGTTATTGTGAAGGAGAAAACAATGTTCAAAAAAGGAAAATCTTTGTTTCTTAGCTTTATGGCAACTTCTGTAGATATCTGCGCAGACACAGGAGAGTCTGTCCAGCTACATATGTAATCTTTTAAAAAGGCTCCTTTCATTCCTTCCACAGATCTTAAAATAATTGTAAAAAACATTTGTAATTGTCATTAAATTAAAATATATGTTTGTGATCATTGTTGTGTAGATGACTGGCACTGACTATGACTATATATATATATATATATATATATATATATATATATATATATATATATATATATATATATATATATATATTATATACATACATACATACATACACCTTTAACTAACTTTTAATGTTAAATTAGATATACAAATGCATTTTTTTCACTCTTGCAGATACGCATCACTCATGCCACTTGTCCACCCTCTTCACCCTGCCTGCACTCTTTTTTTATATTCCCTAACATACTCTTCCTTACTTTGTTCTGTTGACCCCAGGTACTTAAACTTAAGACCCGGGGTCACTAACTGGGTGAAGTCTTTTCACATAATGAAATAAATACATTTATATCAGGCACATCAAAAGGTTATTAGAGATGTTTTTGTTCCACTGAGACACTGTCATGCTTGACTAGGAAACAGAATCCAGTATTAAAACAAAAGTGTGGTTTTATTGAACTGAACAGAAACAAACAGAGGAATTAAACATACACAGGAAAGCAAACATAACTTATATGAATTACAGTTTATGATGAAGAGAACCGAGTTGACTAACACATGAAAGAGTCCTGAGAACACAAGGTGAGTTCCTGGTAGACTGGACAAGGGGAAATGAAATAGGGGAATTAATTAGACAGGACAGGTGAAGTTCATTAGAAGGTAGTAGAAAGAGAGGGTGGATAATATGACCTGGAGGGGGGCTGTGGCTGGTGGATCACTGACAGCCATGGGTCTCTACTACAGTTTACTCTGCTCACTGTTACTGTGCCTCTTCAACCCCATGGAGAAAGCATCCACCTCAACTATGAAAGGAGATGGTGGTCCGTGTGTCATAGATGGGGCTCAGTGCTGAACCTCTGCTTCAGTTGTGCAAATGCCTCTTTGGCCTGAAGATTTCATGCCAGGGTCTGTGGTTTCACCTTCAGGAGGGAGGTTAGAGGAGCTGTGACCGAATTTCTCCGCTTTCTCGAATCCACTCCAGATTAGAAGTACTCTGCAGATCCAGTCTGTTGAAAATATGGGCCTCACAGTCTTAGAGGGCAGCTGGAAACAGAAGAAAGGGTTAAGGAAGTGGCACAATCTGTTTAGGGCGCTGTAATCTATGCACAGTAGGAACCCGCCATCCTACTGTATGGCCTAATGGATGTAGTCTTCCATGGTCTTGCACTCTGGGAGAGACAATTGATAAACACGCCCCTTCAGTAACATTTTTCCTGGGAGGTCGAGGCAGGGCCTGAAAGCAGTGTTGAAGGCATTGTTCTCCCCAGCACACCACATCACAGGGGACCCAGGACAGAGTAGAAGCGTGGTGAATTAGACTCAACAGTAGATGATTTCAATCTCAGAAACCGAATTTTTTTCATGAAACAGACTCACCTGCAGGGTCAGTACAGGGGCACAGTACTTGACTCTCCCATGTCCCAGAGGTTTGCTCTGGATGGTTTGCCTCCTGTGCTTGTCTCTCCCAGGGATGATAAAGTTCCCAGAGGAACTTGAGTAGACAAGGGCAGAGACATGGATACATTCAATAGACTGGTTATGTCAAAGGCAAAGTTCCGCAATATAGGCCCATTCATTCATATAGTCAGCATGTTCTTTCTGCCTTAGAAAGCCGTTGGGAGTCTACTTGCATGGGTTCAGGTTCAGGCGTGGCCTGGGCAGATGGGACTGGCAGTGGGGTACAGTCCCTGCCGGTACGCACGAAGGAGAGTGGTTTCATTCCAGAAGTGACATGGGTGTAGAACTGGGGGATCTATTCCGATAGAGAAGACGTCCCCTGACAGAGCTGGAAAAGCTGGTCAGCAGTCATAAGAGCTCTTGTGGCGGTGTTAGACACTACATAAAAGCCCCCCGTTGAATTTAATTACAACATCGGGAATCAGAAGCTTTTAGTCATAAAGCTGGCACTGGAAGAATGGAGACACAGGCTGAGCTCCTCCCGAGTAACTAAACTTCTCATGCTATCTGTAAGGAAGGGTCCAGCCACCCTGCGACGGAAGCTCATTTCGACCGCCGGTATCCGGGATCTTGTCCTTTCGGTCATGACCCAAAGCTCATGGCCATATGTGAGAGTAGGAATGTAGATCGACCAGTAAATTGAGAGCTCTTCCTTTTGGCTCAGCTCCCTCTTCACTACGACGGACCGGTACAACAACCGCATTACTGCAGGGGCTGCAACGATCTGCCTGTCGATCTCCCGTTCCATCCTCCCCTCGCTCGTGAACAAGACCCCAGGATACTTGAACTCCTCCACTTGGAGGAGGAGCTCTCCACCAACCTGAAGTGGGCAAACCAACTTTTTGCGGCTAAGGACCATGGGCTCGGACTTGAAGGTGCTGATTTTCATCCCAGCTGCTTCATACTCGTCCGAACGATAGTCCCTCTCCATGGCGTCTCCGAACTCCTGCCATATCTGAAATTTTGACTCAACAATCATCCTCTTGGCCTGATGGTACCCATCAGCTGCCACAGGGGTCCCAAGAGCCAATCAGGCTCGGAAGGACTCCTTCTTCAGCTTGACGGCATCTCTTACTTCCGGAGACCACCACCGGGTTCGGGGATTACCACCACGAGAGGCACCTGAGACCTTAAGGCCGCAGCTCAGAATGGCTGCATCAACAATGGAGGTGGAGAACTCAGGAGGCGCAGACTCAATGTCTCCAACCTCTCTCTGGATCTGGTTGAAGCTCTGCCGGAGGTGGGAGTTCAGATATCTCTGACAGGTGGTGATCAGTTGACAGCTCCGCCCCTATCTTCACCCGAGTGTCCAAAACACACTGGACGGAGGTCAGATGAAACAACCACATGGTCTATCATCGATCTCCGCCTTCTATGTCACCCATGAAACAACCACGAGGTCTATCATCTCGATCTCCGTCTAAGGTGTCCTGGTAGGCCGAGGATTGTCCCCCGGGTGTCTCAATGCACTGAACTAAAGTGGAACTGGACTCACACATACACACACACCATCCACAAAGCATTCCCATTGCTCTATTTATCTACCTCATTACTACCCTTTACATTTTTATTGTATATAATAAAACCTTCTCTCACCGCAGGCAACTCCATAATAATGGAGAGTCCAGCCACATTGCACAGGTCCCTTATGAGCCTTCCTGCAGGTGGTGGGCCCACGGGAAGGTGTCCCCATGTCGCTCATTTGTCCCCCATGAGGGGAAACCCGACCACCAGGCTCGCTTTCAAGCCGCAACTCCGGGCCTGGCTCCAGGGAGGGGCCTCGACTGCCCCATATTGGGCGACGTTACGGTCCTTGATTTCAATTTTTTCTTCATATGGGATCTAGAACCTTCCTTAATATCTAAAAGAGGAAAATGTTCTTTTATTGGATATATATATATATATATATATATATATATATATATATATATATATATATATATATATATATATATATATATATATATATATATACACACACACATTATAGCGTCCCGCTCTACCTTTGAGAACACAGCACCAGACAGAGACAAGATTTTGGGTGAAAACCACGGCACACGTGTGTATTTTATTTACAGTGAAGCGGGGTGTGGTGCGAAGGAAGGGTATTGCCACTGTCCGGATGGCGTTAAGTGGGAAATAGTCCTGGGAGCGTGTCGCTCCCGTCTTATATGGCGCTTTCCTTCCGAGGCTCGCGGGAGATTTAACAGTGCACCGTCCCGTCCCTTGTTTCGCCCGAGAATTCGTGCCTTTTTGGAATGGAGCGAGGCGACGCTGGTGCCACCTGGTTGCGCGGTCGTCGTCCTCACTGCTGCCGTCGGTACCGCCTGAGGGAAGAACTTGCAAACGTGAGTGACTCTTTCGACATCCCATTACCTTCTCTCCCTTCCTTGTCTTCCCGTCCTCCTTTTGTACGGTCGGACCTTCTCAGGGATGGTGGAGGGTGGTTGATGACCGGATTGCGTCCCAGCCGTGTTCTCTCTCGTGGAACCACCCCGTGGCCATGTGCTTTCTGCTTTTCAATAACACAGGTGATGAAGTGGCACTGTACTTTCAGAACCCGTGAGGCAGCGGTGTTCGGAGCGCTTGCTCGGTTTCGGCGGTGCGTTGCATTGTCACAATATATATATATATATATATATATATATATATATATATATATATAAAATATATATTTACTCAGAATAAAAGTGACCTGTTATGTTTAAAAAAAAAAATTGAAAATTGAAAAGAATGTCTCACAATTGCACGTTTTACACTAATAAGTGTGAATAGGCTTGCCACCACCATAGAGATAAGTCTAACCACTTCATGACATCTTCAATTTTGACAGCTGTAGGTCAAAAGGTCATCCAATCAGAGGATTCAGTTTCCTTGTAAGTCCCGCCCCTTCAACCAATGAGGTTTTTTGGTATGACCTTCCCCGTTCCCCCTCCCTAGTTTTATGATATATAAGAAGAGTCACGTTGGAGAGCGGGAAAATCGGAAAAGAGAGAGACAAAAGAGAAAGATAGCCAGCAGCAGAAGAGCCTTTCGTGTACTCAAGAAGGTCAGACCCGCACAACCCTTGTATATCTTTATAAACGATGCATCAGAGGAAGAATATGGGTTGTCCTATATTCAGTCTCCGGATTAGAATTACACCGGCCCAATCGCCTTACACAAATCACTCCAGCCCTAAATTTTCACACCCTCCAAACATCATCTCCTGAAGAGAGTTGTTAGACCTCAAAACCAACCTCCAACCCCTGATTTTTCACAACAGCTTTCACCTGCACAGCCTGAGGAGGTGGTGGTGGAGGAGGAAGTAGCCCTGGTCATGGAGAAGAACGTTCCTTATTTTTTGCAACAGCTTTTACCGGCATAGCCTGAGGAAGTCTTAGAGGAGGAAGTAGCCCCGGTCATGGAGATGAACGTTCCCAATGCTCGGTATGATGAGAACACATCAAATTAACTCTAAATTAATCTGGGTTTTTCTATTATATTATTATAATTATAATTATTCTATTATATAGTTGGTGTGTTTTATACAGTATATCCTGTGTGTGTTTGATGGTACCTATTATACTACATATTCCTTGTGCTTGTTCTATGATATATTCAGTTATTCTGTGTGCTGTTTCTATTACCTATTCAATTTTTTCTTTAGTTTTCTAAAAAAGTTCTCTGTAATTAACTCCGGCTTGTGTTTCGTAGAGTAGTTGCCCAACCATCACCAGGACTAATAATACATTTACAGTATTTACCAGACGCCCTTATCCAGGGCAACGTACAAGAAGTGCTTTAGGTCTCCATCTAAGATAAATTCATTCATAAAGAGAAAATACAAACTTAAGTAATAGTAATATCAACAATAATAATTACTAGCACATACTCGAAAGCCAAATACTTTGACGCAAATATGTTGGTTGTATGTCCACTTCTGAAGGCAGACCTTCACGCGAAATTGGCACAGCTGAGAGAGTGGAAATCGGTGTTGGAAGCAACCTGGACGGATGCTCACATGTCACAGGAAACCCTATGGGTGGATTGTTGCTCTCCCACCACCTCAACTCCATGTTTCCCTACCCAGGCCCAGTGCACCGACGACCCGCTCAGGAATCGCTCACTTTGGCACCAGTGCACCACGGACCCTGGTAGGAAAAGCAGCGGAAGACGTGATTCATTCCCCAGCCAAGGGTGTCTCCTCCTCCACCACTGTCCTTTGAAATAGACACAGAACAGCTTCGCCCCTCTGCACAAGTTTAATTGAAGATATATCCCCTTGCTTGTAGGAGCAAAGGGTGATTTCTCCTCATTGTAGGAAGGAGGTACCAGAATAGCGGAAGACGAAGACACAGTTGGTTTGAGCTTAGTGTTGGACGTAACCTTCGGAATTGATTTCAGTTGTTTCTTAGAAGTGTTAATAGACTGTGTTAAATTTTCATTTCTACCCATTTTTCTACCCAACCAGGGTTTCCCAGGCCCTCATAAATTTGGTTATACACAGAGGCCAAATATTCTGATTTAAAGGTGCCACGAAATGTTAAGAACTGAGGTTGCAGTTCAGTCAATCCAGCCCAATTATCCAACCATGGAGTAGTGAATGACAATCCACATCTATTCATCCAGTCCTGAGGGTATTCCTCTGAAGCTGGTTTAGGATATTTAGTAGGTCCATCGCCCACATTCAATCAACCATTTCTCTTCCCCTCCCCACAATAAATACAGATACAGTATTAAGACAACAATCCCTAAATAAAAAGAGGCAAGGAACAAGATGCAGAGGAGTTTTTAAGTCTGATGTTCAAGTTACTGTGACTATAGAAGCAAATGGGTGTTAAATCAGGCGTGAAAGCCTAGTGATCCTCCTTTCATAGGTCAGATACCAATAATCAGGGAGTGTACAATTACATGTAAGTAGAAAATTCATAACATTATGCAGAAAACTTAAAAAAAAAAAAACCTAGTTAGAGGTATACCTAGACGACGGCCCCAAATTGATAGAGTAGTATCTACCTCATCACCTATATACCTCATCACCTCCCGTACTGCACCTCGCTGCCTGAGAGCGTCCAGCACTGCTCGCCTGGTTCCACCGTCTCTCAGGGTAAAAGGTAAGGCCAGCTCAAGGCTCTTCTCTGTTCTGGCACCGATGTGGTGGAACGAACTTCCACTGGAGGTTCGAACAACGGAGACACTGTCTACATTCAAACGCCGACTGAAGACCTACCTCTTCCAACAACACCTATCCTAACATTCCTTTTATTCTCTTTTACCTCACTGTCCAGAAATACATTATTTGAAAAAAAAAAAAAAGGCAACTGTCTATTCTTATGTACTTGAGTTTGTATTAACCTTTCTTGAATAAATCTTATCCTTAGATCGAGACCTAAAGCACTTCCTGTATGTCGCCCTGGATAAGGGCGTCTGCTAAATACCGCAAATGTAAATGTAAATGTAAATGTGGGTGTGTGTCTAATCTTACAGGTGCTTCCCATCGAACGGTCAACATAAAAGAACCATTATCATACAAGATACCAAAAGGGGAATTACTATCATCATAGTGATGTTATACTGTGTCTGTACGACCTATGCAAGCTCAGCGTGTATTTTCTGCATGTACACATTTCACACAGAAAAACAGTGTGACCTGATATGAACTCTGCAAACAGTGCCAAAGTGATACACAAGTGAATACTTATGAATACTTGATAAGAGATTATCACTAAACTGTAGATGCATATATTGCTTAATACTGTATATCTAACAATCACTTTAATCTAAAACACTATACTATGAAAGATCAAATAAGTACTTGAGTGCGAATAATAATGAATTAAATTAAACAAGTACTGTAGTATTGTAGATAAGGTATAAAGACAAAAATAAATAAATAATAGGCAACTGTCTAGAGAGTTATACCATTACAACATTCTTTGTAATATAATAGAACAAAGATTAGATTCCAAGTCCAGAAGTCACGACCACAAAAGAATAGATAAACATATTAAGAAAAGGTGTCTGCTAACAAATCTTGAAACTCCTTAAAGAACTCTCTGAAAACCCACCTGGCTCCAGTGATTTACCATTCTTTAAAGCATTAATAGCATTATAATATCCTGACTAGTAACAGGTCAAGAGTTGAGAGATTCTTTTTGTGTTCAACTTGGAATTGATGGAAGGTTAATATCAGAAAGAAAGTCAGTGTTTTGTATGACGTGGAAGAATATAATACTAGTCATATTAAAAAAATGCATTATTAATATTCTTATTATCATGGAAACTATTTTCATCAATTGGAGTCAATGGGAGAGAAATGTCCTAGGCTTGTCTCCATGTTCATAAAATCTTTGTTTTGAGTATCTATTTTTATTTTCTGCATCCACAGTAAGAAGACAATCTAAAGTAGCTCTAACTGCCTGCAATTCTTTCAATAAGTGCTGAAGGATATTTACATCTTTACATATGTTCTGAAGAGATCTTGCAAAAGCAGTTAAGGATGCAGAGCTGTGGGTTCCTATCTACAAGTGGGTTCATAATACAATTACAATCTCCCTTCCCCACAATTGTTACATCGGCTGACCTGGAATGAAATACAAAATGACAGTACATGTTTAGTATAAGAATAGTTCTACCTTGCCCACACGCCTTTAATAATAGCATAAAAACCATCCATATCGTTTATACAGTCTAAAACTTTGAATGGTAAACTATATTTAATGAAAATAGCAACACTTTTGCTTCTAGATGTGAAAGATGAAAAGTATATCTGCCCAAAAAAAACCCTGCTGGAATTTTAGGTGTTGTATATCACTCAAATGAATCTCTTGTAAAAGATTTAAAATAATCTCAATATTGGCTTTTTTCAAAAAATCTTTCTTCTTCTTGTAGGATTATGGATGCCTCGAATATTCAAAGTACAAGTCCTAAGCACTCTAGACATTAAATATTGTGCTGACAATAAATGCATATATAACAATGGTGATAGCAGAATACGTTCCTGTAAGTGTACTTGTTTAAAATCTGAGCTTTAAACAGAGATGAAATAAAATATGAAAAACTAAAAAAAAAAGATAAGGGAACAAATCTGCCAAACAGAATCTGCCAAACAGGAGAACCATTCTTACTCTTTCATTCTGTAGGCAACAGCCTACTCCACCAAATTCCACTCTCCTCCTTAAACATCGTGTAAACACAAACCCTCCCAGTGCTCCCAGCAACAAAGTAAATCTTCACTCAGTGAGTTATAGTTTGTTTGTTTGTCACTATCCCATTAATAGTTGCAGGATACAGCAAAGCATATTTGATGTTCTTCTTCAGACGTTTTTTAACCTCGTCGAAATCTTTACGTGTCTTCTATGATTCTTCTATGTCTTCTATGATTCTTCCACTTGGCCAACTCGCTCAGCCAAGGCCAGGAACTGAATTGTTTAGTCATTTATTGCAACTAGTACATTCATTTTCTCGACTATTACCAGTGGCCTCCCAATTAAGTAGAAAGATTTCACTGATTTCCCATATCTTCATCTCTATTCATTCTTGTTCTTTCCACTCCTGGTGATTATAAAACTGGCCAAACAAAATGTCTTAAAACAAAAACAGACATAACCACTTAATTAAATGCAAGTGCTGAAGGTAAAGTATAGATGGTAAAGTATTTTCTGTTCCCAGAGTAACAAATAAACATTTTTAAATGAAAGGTTATGTTTTTACAATTGAATTTGTATTGATCACGGATGCCTTTATGTGTGTGAAAAAAATATCTGAATTTAAAAGGACAAACTAAAAATTCTTCCTCCAGGACACCTTGTTCTACCTGTTCATAATCGATTAGACTGGGCAGCAAATATAGAAGCCATCGGTAACGAGTCATTACAGTTTCAGTTTAATATTAATGACTTCATGTTCTCTAATAGAAACTGTTTTATTGTCTAAAAATCTATTGTGCAGTGTTTTATAGAAAACTGAATCATAATTTTTGTTAGATATTTACCAAAAATTCAAGTTATTTAATTTTCAATCAAATGGTTAAAATGTATATTTTTTTGTATTGAGCTCTTCCATCCAAAACAATCACAAAAACTTTATCAATGGCATTTTGAGGACCATTATGAATCTTGAGGCTTTTGCAGGACTCCAACACCAAGCTTTGCCAACATCAGGATACTGGAAAAGAAAGGCATACCTAAATCAGGCAGGGCTAGGTGCTAGATTAAGAACTGCTTAGAAAATACTTCTGTACCACAACTATCTGGATGTTTATTAAAGAGTGTAATGTAGTGTAATGTAAATATTTTACATTTTATATTTCAGTATCTCAACTGTGAACATGAAGTACCTTGCTCCAGTCAGTATACCCGCAGGCATCATCTTCTGAGACTTGTAAAATCGTTTTCCCATGATAGCTGCCAAGGTTCCTGATGTAGCTACACACCACAAGCAAATTATTAATGCACTCCTATTAAATGCAGTTCACTGTCATTTCAATTAAGTATTAATATATTTTACACTTATTTCATACACAAATGGGATTTCTCAAATGCCCAGCGATAATTGATTTCTGAATTATTGTATTCTGGGGGTTCTTTACTCTTGGACCATGGACCAGTCTGTACACCACGGGATCATTACTTTAAACAGGTAGATGGATGTTTTCAAAGTGCAAACTAAGGGATT
The DNA here is from genome assembly GCA_030449085.1 of Kryptopterus vitreolus. NCBI lineage: Eukaryota > Metazoa > Chordata > Actinopteri > Siluriformes > Siluridae > Kryptopterus > Kryptopterus vitreolus. The sequence goes on from JACRUU010000018.1 coordinate 5,121,992, forward strand.
TATTTAAAGTAATTAAATTATTTCGACATCCTTTTATCACGCTTAAGGTATGTATAATGTAAAACGATTCAATATTCTTTTATTCTTTAATAGACATTTTTTTACATTTAGTATAATCCAGGGAAAGAAAGAACTTCTGCTGTAAAATTTTGACTGGAATACAAATATCAGTGTTGGTATTACAGGCATACTTGTCTACTTTTGAACCAGGATTATACATAATTGTAATGAGGGAAAACACTTCCTAATGTCAAAATTAGGCTTTTCATATACAAGTAGAAAGGTTTCAGTTGTTTTTTATTGTTTAGTTCCAGGTCAAAGTTTTCCATTTTTCATTGGACAGAAATTAATATCCCTTGGAGGGTTGGGTGTCCAAGCTTTCTATATTTTAGATAGTTGATATTTAAATAAAGCACAAGGTAATGGCTTTTTGAAAATATAACTGATAAAAATAAAAGTGGTTCACCAATCTGCAAAAAAATTTATTCACAATTTGTATAACAATTTCAGAACAATGTTCCTTAGGAACATTTCTTAGAACAAATTCTTAGAATTTTGAATATAATACAATCTATGGTAAATAATTTCATCAAAAGATCCTGATAATCTGTCTAAACATCAATATATGGGTGCCTGTATATAGACCTTGAGAAATCATTGGGTGTAAACACACTTCGACATGTCATCTACAACTGAAGGATAAAGCTCCATCAAGCAAAGTAGAAGTCATATGTTAGAAGATCAAGAAATGCCATTTTTTGTAGGTTTCCTAGAGTTCCAAAGTTAATTTAATACAGAGGCAAAAAATGTTTATGTATACAGCCAAATGAAAATTTTTAATTCTTTTTTTAAACCATGAATGCAGAGTCCTCCATAAAAAACAGGAGAGAGGATACAGCTTATTTATCTAGGTCAAAAGCATCCATCTGCCATAGTAGATGTAGTAGTTTAAGTATCCATCTGTCATAGTAGATGTAGATGAGGTTGCCAGCAACCTCATCCACCCTCCCCTGCGGTCTCAATCTTAAACAGCGGTGGTAGGTGGGCTCTGGAATTGCCGGTCTGTGGTAAGAAAAGCTGACTTTATCAAGCTTTATCTTCCCATTATGACTTTGAATTTCACGCACTGACAGAGACCTGGATATCCCCTCAGAACACCGCCACACCGGCTGCTCTCTCGCAAGCTTATATCTTTTCTCATTCTCGCGGATTCACAGGTAGAGGTTGTACAGGCCTATTGTTGTATCTGAGATGGTGTTTCACACCTCTGCTTTTATCTCATCTAACCATCTCTCTTCTTTTGACTTCCATGCCATTTCAGTTACCTCTCCGACCAACATGTTGATCATCGTCATCTACCGTCTAAGAAATTCATTTAAGAAAACATTTAAAGTGATATATAAAACATTGTGTTCAGCACCACTTAAGAACAATTTAAAAATGAAACATTTGTGGCTATAACTGTATAACAGTATCTATAAAAGGTAAACATATTGGCATTCGTGACTGGTTCAAAATTAAACATACCAAATCACAAAATGTCACATCTGAACATCGACATCAGTGTTTGACACACGTTTTGCTGGTGTGTGTGTTTATGTTTGTGTATGAGTATATGTTTGTGTGTGTATGTTTGTGTGGGTGTATGTTTGTATGTGTGTGTGTGTGTGTTTCCGTTTGTGACTATGTGCAAGTGTTTCCCTTAGAGCTGTACATTTGACGTGTAATATGATGTCTGTTGTCTACAGAGGAATACAATAGTAAAGTTCAATGCTGTGACCAAAGAAGTCAGTTTTCCTAACACCCAACATTTGAAAAAATAACAGATTTACAAGAATATTCACACCAGAACCAGAAGGTTCAGGGACAGCCCATCTAACATCATCGTATAGAAGACTATATAACCCCTATACAGTTGTACATATACAGTACATGTCACATACAGTACTTTTATATACTTATGTACAGCTTGCAATATAAATGTTAGTGTATGTACATAAGTTGTGATGTAAATAAAATGTATATGTATTGCTTGTAGTATAAGCATACAATGTATGTACAGTAATTAAAGTGAGAAGTGAGAGCACTATGGTGGTGAGAATGTGCAGACACTGTTGTGAAGCACATGACTGCAGGGTAATATAAAACAAAAGTTATGAGAAAATGTGTAAAATAGTAAATACAGGCTATAGCAGTATATACTGTATGAAATACATATGCAGATACACATATAAATAGTGTAGATATAAGCAATGCACAAGGTGTAAAGGAGTATATAAAAAGTACTGTATGTGACATGTACTATATATGTACAACTGTATAGGTTTTATATAGTCTTCTAACGGTTTTGTGTAGTTCGATCGATGATGTTGGATGGGCTGTCCCTGAACCTTCTGGTTCTGGTGTGAATGTTCTTGTATCTCTTTCTTGATGGAAGGAGGTGTGCGTTATTTTGTCAAAAGACAATCATTCTTATCTATTGACTTTGTTGAGACACAAGACCAACTCAAACGACTCTATTCCTTCAAACAAATCATGTAATGCATCTGGCAGAGATCCGGTCAGTGGGTGAAAGAGTGAAAGATGACCTCCACACATTCTCCATTTACTCATTTACATTTGTTTAAGTTTGGTTTGTTCTGAGCACTACACTGATTGTGCTGTTCTCTAGTTCTTAAGGGGAACTGTCTCTTGTACACAACAATGGTTCAAATATAGGGAGGTGGTGGCTTAGTGGTAAGGTGTTGGCCTCTGGACCAGAAGATCGCAGGTTCAAACCCCACAACCACCAAGCTACCACTAGTGGGCCCTCGAGCAAGGCCGTTAACCCTCAATTGCTCAGTTGTAAGACGCTCTGGATCAGGGCGTCTGCCAAATGCCATAAATGTAAATATCATTAACAGGAGCATGACAAAATCTACAAAAATTTCTCAACTTGAACATTTTCCTCAAATCCTGCTAGCCCATGTACCCTAAGATTGTCTGCAGAAAACAGTTACAACTGCACCTTTGATATTTTCTTCAAACAGATCTGCATACAAATCCATGTCTCTCAAGTGTACATCTTTCGACAAGGGCTCAAAACAGCATAGACAAATTATTGAATATTATTACTTTTCTAACTAATCTAATTATTACTTTTCAAAGCTGAAGGCAGTGCGAATTTGTTCTGAACTGTGAGGGGTAGTTAAGATCAACCAGGAGTATTCTGTGATCTGGTCTTTTTGAATGAAGTTCCTAAAGGATTTGTAACTTCAAAATCATCAATATACATGAGCTGAATGATTTAGACTTTTACACACTTGGATTCATTCATTCATTCATCTTCTACCGCTATATCCGATCTTCTCGGGTCACGGGGAGCCTGTGCCTATCTCAGGCGTCTATGGGCATTAAGGCAGGATACACCCTGGACGGAATGCCAACCCATCGCAGGGCACACTTGGATTCAGCTGAATGTTTTAGATTTTAAACTAGAGTGTTTTCAGAACTTTATTGTTAGCAGTACTAAGGTGCACAAATAGCTTAGTACGATCATTCTTTGAACTTAAACACTGATCTGTTCACATGCATTTTTTTCCCACCCGGTAAAACAAAATGCTGCTACGGTTAGTTGTGAAACCCCGGAGTGTATATTAGAAAGCTGGCACACCAAATGTGCCATCATGATTAAGTAAGTTCAAAGACATTCATTGTGACAAATTAAAAAATGGGGGAAAAACTTTGTCATTAAAGTGCGAGGAGTTTTATTTTTGGGTGTCAACAATTTGTATGAAATTCAAGATTTTCCAACTGATAAGCAAACTCTAAAATTGTATGGGAGCTGATTTAAACTATACCACAAGAGGAAATAATAAGAAAATGAAAGCGCCAATTTATACCCTTGACACTGCTAGCAGGTCATCCAGGGCATCCAGCGCCTACATTTCTACAGTAAGAGAATAGATGTGGGCAATGGTGTTTGTGATACCAAAAATTCTCTAATGATTTCAAATTTAGACTAAAAAAACAAAAAAAAAAAACAGAAAATTGCTCTGATGTTCCATTTTGTATTGGCATAATAGCTGAAGCAATGTATTCCTATAAAGTGTACCCAGATGATGCTCAAGTTTTTCAAATATCCATAAGCGATCTTGATTGTGACATCGGGGTACAAAAGCTGGAACATGAGTTTCAAATAAAAAATGGGTAGTTACAGACAAAATTTCACAATGCTGGATGTACAGAGCTTAACAGCACAGACAGTAATGTTTCATGACTCTGCCAGAAGAAAATACAAAGATCAGAAATCCACTTTCTTCTAGACAATCCTATTGTAGATAACAACACCACATTGTAGCATCAAAGGGAAACAGTTTGAGCTTGAATTCAGGAAAAGTAACATGAATATGATATAATTAACACAAACATGTATAGCACTTTCTCTCAAGAGAAAAGAAAATTCTTTTGAAAAAGTCAATGAGCAGCCCTTGGTCTCCATCATCAAAGAAAGGTAGTCTTGCCTCTTTTTGAAGGCTCAAGTAAGTTAAATTAATTAGTACATAATTTTATCCAGTGTTTATAGTCATTTGTATTAATAAAGCCAATTCATGATTTACTTTTTCATGTCTGCAGAGTTCATAAGGATCAGATGTAAAAACAACCTTTATGTCATCTCTTAACAAAAAAACATAGCAACACCCTCATCAAAAATGTTTCATGCCAAAGTCCAGACACCATGAAACGATACTTATCCTTTTTAAGAGCAGGTAGAGTTCCTACAGTGTATGTTCACAAAGTATGCTTGTGTGCATGTATGTTTGTGGGGGTGCATGTTTGTGTGTGTGTGTTTCAGTTTGTGACTATGTGCAAGTGTTTCCCTTGGAGCTGTAAATTTTATGTGTAATATGATGTCTGTTGTCTACAGAGGAATACAATAGTAAAGTTCAATGCTGTGACCAAAGAAGTCAGTTTTCCTAACACCCAACATTTGAAAAAATAACAGATTTACAAGAATATTCACACCAGAACCAGAAGGTTCAGGGACAGCCCATCTAACATCATCGTATAGAAGACTATATAACCCCTATACAGTTGTACATATACAGTACATGTCACATACAGTACTTTTATATACTCCTTTACTGTATGTACAGCTTGCAATATAAATGTTAGTGTATGTATAGAAGTTGTGATATAAATAACACGTATATGTATTGCTGGTAGTATAAGCATACAATGTATAATAATTTTTTTTTTTTTTAACTTTTTAAGAGCAGGTAGAGTTCCTACAGTGTATTTATAATTTTATAGAAGTTTCTATACATTCAAGAATATTTTTTTTAGTCATTTTGTTTTCCAAAGCACTAAATCTGTTATTTTTTCAAATGTTGGTTGTTTGGATAAAACTGACTTCTTTGGTCACATTGAACTTTAATATTGTATTCCTCTGTAAACAACAGACATTATATTACAAGTAAAATGTACAGCTCTAAGGGACTCACTTTGTACCCCAGAGTTTGCACATAGTCACAAACTGAAACACACACACAAACATACACCCACACAAAAACATAAACACACACATACACACAAACACACACAAACATACACAAACATACACAAACATACATACACACAAACATACACCCATACACACACAAACATACACCCATACACACACACAAACATACACACACAAACACAAACATGCACACATACACAAACAAACATACACTCACACCAGCAAAACCAATTCTTCTTGGTTTTCAGGAGTTTTTGTTACAGCAGCATCAACCTTTGTATCAGGATAGTTTCTTGAGTTTTATTCAATGTATTCTAAACCTATTTCAATTCAATTTTATTTGTAGAGCGCTTGTTACAATTTGTCATCGTCTCAAAGCAGCTTTACATAATACTTATGTGTGAAAAGTGAAAAAGTGAAAATCAGTTTGGCCCTAATCGTTTCTTGTTGAGCAAACCGAAGTGACAATGGCAAGGAAAAAATCCCTGGGAACAGGAAGAAACCTTGAGAGGAACCAGACTCAACAGATTATTTAAATATTGTTTCATGATGTTAGTTTTTTTTTCCCACATAAAATGTGATCTTTTCTCTCCTAGTTGAGAGGTACAGTGAACTAAGATTTCGTGTCATACACATAACATCTGTGTTTTGTTGAGAAATCACCTTTTAACTGTTCCGGATATACAGTCGTGCGAATCAAGAAAGAAAAGTGAATCATGGCACCAGCACCAGTGAATATTTATGTCATCGATTTGATAATGTTCTAGAGATCACCATCCGTTTTTGTTTAGGTTATTAGCCTCTGATCAGGGCGGTTTTTTTGGTATTGTTAATTTTGGTGTTTCACAAGGATCTATATAAGGCCCTCTACTTTTTAATTCAGAAATTATTATTCATTCATTCATTCATTTTCTACCGCTTTATCCGATCTTCCCTCGGGTCACGGGGAGCCTGTGCCTATCTCAGGCGTCTATGGGCATTAAGGCAGGATACACCCTGGATGGAATGCCAACCCATCGCAGGGCATACACACACATTCACACACACATTCATACACTAGGGACAATTTTCCAAGGTGCCAATCAACCTACCGTGCATGTTTTTGGACCGGGGGGAAACCGGAGAACCTGGAGAAAAACCGAACGTGCTAACCACTACGCCACTGTGCCCCGAAATTATTATTATTATAATTAATATTATTATTTTTTTATTTCTCTTGGTGAAATAACACAAACATGGTATTAGCTACGAATGTTATGCTGATGATACACAGTTGTATATTTCAGCAAAGCCAGATGAGAAAGATCAGTTTAACAATGTTGAGGAGTGTGTAAAACAGATTAGACACTGGATGCTTGATAACTTCTTTCTGCTTAACTCAGATAAGATGGAAATGCTATTACTAGGATCACATGCAGCTAGAAGTAAAGTTTCACATTATGTAGCATCGTTTGATGGTCTTTATGTCAGTGTGTACAGCAGTCAAAGAACTGTGAATGACATTACCAGGCTTGCCTTCTTTCACCTTTGCAATATTGCTAAAATTAGAAATATATGATGTCACATCTCAGTCAACTGTAACACTGTACTGTGTTCTAGTAAATGCATATATAAGCTTCAGTTAAATAAAATTAGAAATGAGACTGAATAGGGAAAAATGATCAGGCTAGAATGTAGAAAAAAATTCAGCTAGAACGTCAAGACATGAAAAAAGGTAGCCACCAGTAAATGAAAATGCCACTGTTTAGAAATAAAATTGAAATATTATTATAATGTTAATAATACATTTTGCAAATGGCAGCTTTCCATTCTTGAGATTTTATAAGAAGTAGTATTATTTTAGTCGTTGGCTCAATAAATACATTAATCTAAAAATGTGTAAATAATAACAGGACCTTAATTCACTGAGATTCTGCAAAATAGTAATTTAAATTTGAGAAAAGCATAACAATAAGTAAACATCCTGATAATTTCTGTGTGAAAACTCTACTTTGGATCAGACAGGAGCACTCCACCCAGTCACTGATTATTGTGCTTGCATGCATGCCCAAACAACAGTATGCCCATTTTTGTTTTCAAATTATATGAATTATAAATATGAAGTATATAATTATATGAAACCTGATCACTTTTTACTGTACAAACATTACATTATTTGAAATACTTACCTAAAGACACCCAAATGTTTTGGGGGTTTTGGGATATCTGGTAGGCACCAAATCCTGCGAGACCTCCAAACAACAGACCAGCTGTTAAAGAAGGAATACTGCCTGCAAAAAGAGACACAATATTATAGCGTTTATTAATATTCCTACCTGTTTCATGCGCGTGTGCATTTTAATTTTAAGTACCATAATATTTATGAAAAAAAATCACAGTTATTTCTGTGATAATTATTATATTATTATCACACAATATTATAATGAGTTTCAAAGACGACCTGCTTTAACATAACCCATGACTCCCCCAGACGCAACGAGGGCTGCATATCCATATCCAGCCCAGTCCACTGCCATTATCAGCGCCTGTCAATGCAGACACAGTGCAACATGACTCATCACTGACCACGTCTGTAGGTGTTCAACAAACATTATCTTTATTACTCTTTTTTGCTAAAGTGGCTATAAACCGCGTAGTGCAGTTTTGCAATAAACACGATGTGCTAATTATTATTAATATTAATTATAGCTAATTATTCGCTAAAGAACATATATTTTCTATGATGATGATTACAATCAAATATAGTCGATATACAGAATTTGTAGTAAAATAAATCTACATATATTCAGTTTTCACTACCTTATATTCGGTGACCTCGCTTCACTAACCAGTAAACTTTCCTTCAGTGAGGTTCCGGTATGACGTGTTTCACGTATGAATTATGGGAAATGTAGTTTTCTGATACGATGACGATGATTACAATCAAATATAGTCGATATACAGAATTTGCAGTAAAATAAATCTAAATCTATTCAGTTTTCACTACCTCATATTCGGTGACTTCGCTTCACTAACCAGTAAACTTTCCTTCAGAGAAGCTCCGGTATGACGTGTTTCACGTATGAATTATGGGAAATGTAGTTTTCTGAGACGATACTCTTTAAAATAAACTACAGGAATTATTTTCATTCATTCATTCATCTTCTACCGCTTTATCCGATCTTCCCTCCGGTCACGGGGACCCTGTGCCTATCACAGGTGTCTATAGGCATTAAGGCAGGATACACCTTGGATGGAATGCCAATCCATCGCAGGGCACACACACACATACGGGTTTATGTGTACTATGAGGACACTTTGGCCCAAACAAGTTTTTTGGTGTATTAGATGGACACCACTTTCCGCTTGGGGTAGAGAGACGTGGGTGATATCAAAAAATCTATTTTAAATTATAGAACACAGATCTCACTTCAAAATTTGTTTACACACAACAGAACTTAAGATATAACAATCAGAAAATATGCAACATTATGAGGACATTGCATAATTAGACACCAAAGCCCCGCCCAATGACAAAAAATGTAATTATGAGGACTAACATGATTTATAAGGACATTGGCTATACACAGACACAAAAGTGTCATGAGGGTGTATTAAAGGGACAAATGTGAATTAACGGAACAGAGTGAAACACAGACACAATAGTGAAAATATTGTGTATTAAAGGGACAAATGTGAATTAACGGAACAGAGTTAAACACAGACACAATAGTGAAAATAATGTGTATTAAAGGGACAGACACAATAGTGAAAATAATGTGTATTAAAGGGACAAATGTGAATTAACGGAACAGAGTGAACTACACAGACACAATAGTGAAAATATTGTGTATTAAAGGGACAAATGTGAATTAATGGAACAGAGTGAAACACAGACACAATAGTGAAAATATTGTGTATTAAAGGGACACACCTGATGTATGAGGACAAATAATCTAACACAGACACAACAGTGAAGATATTGTGTATTAAAGGGAACTGATGTAGGAGGACCAAAGACCAGACACGGCAAATCATACACAACGTTGTGTATTATTCAAATGTGTAACTGTTTGTCTGTTAAGAACATCTCCATCAATTTGAAGCAATGCTACAGAACGTATGACAAAATACTATTTTATGAAAAGCACTTGCATTACAAATCCTTACCAGTCTAGAGATTACATTGAACAGTAGAGTAGAATGTTCCATTACATTTGAACAAAAAGTAAAACAATGAAAATGACAAAACAGAAACGCTTACTTTGTAAGCGTTTCTTTGTTAACTGTTAAGCCTCGATTCCTGACAAAATCTCTTATGTTTTGGACAGAACGATTAGCCAATGCGGTATGCGCAGCATTCTTGCACTGCTGGCACTCAACTTTAGTTGCAAGTTTACCCCTACTTGCAATGTGGTGCCGGAAATGTTTCATTATAGCACAGACTTCTGTTGGAGACCATGTTCGTTTTTGTTTCCTTCTTGCATCCACCGGGTAGCAGATTTCTCGAATGTCACTACAAAAGAAAAAAATAAAGAACAAAATAAAGAGATTAAAAAAAGAAGTTCCATGTTCGTTTTTGTTTCCTTCTTGCGGGGTCCACCCGGGTAGCACCATGTTCGTTTTTGTTTCCTTCTTGCATCCACCCGGGTAGCAGATTTCTCAAAAGAAAAAAATAAATGTCACTACAAAAGAAAAAAATAAAAAAAGAAGACCCTTGTGACACCCCGGGGTGAACATAAAGAGAGCTAAAAAAAGCTCATTTCCCACTTTCCTAAAAACCCCGGGGTGATCAATTTTTATGACCCATGCTCATTTCCCACTTCTTCGTTTTTGTTTCCTTCTTGCATCCACAAGATTTTGCCAGTATGTAAAACTACATTTTTACATTCCACTTCAAAATATCAAAGGTTGCTAAAAAAATAATGAAGTGCCTGACTTTATAGACAATAAGGTTTAAAGCATGTTAGGTTGCTTAGTGCCTGAATAAAATTGTTGGTACCCTTTGGTCATGTTATGAAAGAAAAAGTACCCTTTGGTCAATGGTGGTAGCAGAAATAATAATAAATAAAAATTCTATAAATTTCTCGAATGTCACTACAAAAGAAAAAAATAAAGAACAAAATAAAGAGATTAAAAAAAGAAGTTCCTGAACCCCGGGGTGAACATGACAGCAGAAAGAAAATTATAGAGCTCATTTCCCACTTCTCTAAAACAGATCAATTGGCCGCAGGAGGAAAATTTACTGACCCTTGTGAGGGTTAGGGGTGCAAGCAGTCAAATCTGCTAAAAAAAAAAGCAAGACTGTACATATTACCAAGCCTGCAGATGGACAGACAAAAATCGAAGTTTTTGCCAAGGCACATCAGCTGTATTCACGAAAAAATGAAGAAAAATGAAGAACAAGAAAAGAAAATTTTTATACAAGATTTTGCTTGTTTGTTTTAGTAAGAAAAGCAGTATGTAAAACTACATTTTTACATTCCACTTCAAAATATCAAATTCCCTAAAAAAGTTTGCTCATAATGAATTTAAAGATCTGAATTTAAGGTTGCTTAGTGCTGTTTCTGATATAGAATAGTTAACATTTATAGAATTTTTATTTATTATTACTTTTGTTTAAATTTCTGTGCATGAATTTTTCTTTCATTGACCAAAGGGTACAAAGTGTAACAACAATTTTTACGTCTGTACATCATATACCTTGAGATAATCCTCCTATGGAAGAGTCATCATCTGTGAATGGGAAAACAAAATATTCAAACAGTAGTTGTGCTTGGTCTATATGAAATGAATCAAATCTTAATGACAATGCTGGCTGAGTGAGAATACCATCGGAGGTGCTCAGAGATTTCTCAACAGCTTGCCTAGCCTTCTTCACTCCTGCAGTATGAACAGAATGGCTCAATATAACATTTCTGATGGCATATGGTCAAAACAATTTTATGAATTGCTCTACACCTTTTAGGTGACGTTTTAAATCTTTAGAAAAATATCCTCAAAAACAAAAAGAGTTAAAATGATTGATCTACACAATTGCCTAGTACATTGTTTTCTGTATATGCTTGTAGGCTTTTACCAGGTTGTTCGTGCTCAGCGCTCCTGTTGTGCTCCTTGTCCTTTATACGTTCTGTGTTTAAAAAAAAATAAATTTCAAATAACAATATTCAAGCATGCAAAATCAATCTACTCATTTCTAAAATAAAACATGTTTTATTCTAGTCAAACCTTGAGATGGGCCTTCTAAGGGAGAGCCAATATCTGTGAAAAAAACACTATAATAAACAGTAGTACAACTTCCTCTGCATGAAATAAGTCAAAGCCAATCTGCTTCAGTAAAAGCTCAGAAGTATTGCTTAATATTTTGGTGCATCAAATGATGTGTATTACACTGCCTAACATCGATCAAATCAATATGTGCTTACCCGTTTCTTTTCGGGTTTGTGGATGCATCTCATCATCACTGTCTTCACTTTGCTCAGAATCAGTAAAGTCTAACTCATCTAACAAAAAACATTGCAAGGTTAGAGATAAAAAATAGGACAATGATCACTCTGAAATTTGATATTATAAATATACCTTAAAAATGTCATTTGTAACTTTGGTAGCATTACCTTCAATTTCAATCTCTTCCAGTGTTTTACCCTGGAGATTTGTAAGTGAACCTTTCTCCATGGCGAGTAGTAGTTTAGATATTTTCGCCAGCTGTGTTGTAGCCTCTGGAAGTCTGTAATACTCTCTGTGGACACGAATATTGTGGCCCAAAAAGTCAGCCACTTGGTCCAACTCATGGTTTTTAAGGTTTAAGACCTGCGACAAAGTTGCAATATGTTTGCGCAACTGAGTTGACCGGAGGAGTTCAGAATTTTGTGCACCACACTCATTTGCATAAATCCTCAGACAGTCTTGTCCTCTATATGGAGTCAAACAGCTGGGCCTTGCAAACAAGAATGTGTTTTCTTCTGGGATGCCACACTCTGTTCTTTGGCTTATGAGGAGCGTTAAGGCATCAACCATGTCTGGCGAGAGCAAAACTGCAACCTTTCGTCCCCTTTTACCTCTAATTTCCACCCGACTGAAATGTGAACAAAGTTTTTGTTCAAACTTTGTTAAGCCAACAGCGACATCTTTATGCAGGGCAGATGTGTCTCTTTCTAGAAAGCCTTTTAGTTGCATCTTTGCAACTTCTCCTCCACGCCTTCGATTAAAAATGATTATTTTGGCTAGTGTTGCTTTGCAAAGCTCCCCATAGACTTGTGGTGATGGCATCCGTTTCAATTTCTCGTAGGCTAACTCTGCAACATTTTCAAGATGTCGATGAAGACGTTGTACATCCTCTGTGAAAGGAAGGGTGGATGGCTTGTTAAAGCGTACTTCACTCAAGGTGGTCAAAGCTCCATGAGAAACAAATTCAGGCCATTTTGCTTCACACAGCTTTTTGAATGTCTGTGTTGACTTTATTTTCGCACTGTCTTCTGCCATTAGAGCTCTGCAATGGATAATGTCACATATTTTATTAAGTGAGTGGCCCAATTTAAGGGCAAGGCTTGGAATCTGGTAAGAATGATTTTCATCATTAAACCCAGACACCCTCCTGACAGCCTGAATAACCACATCAAAATTCGCAGGTCTTAAAGCATCTTCAAAAGACTGTACTGAAAATTCTCTTCTCAGAACCAGCAGAAGTCTTCCAACTTCCCGGAGCTTCTGTCGAATATAGTCATATTTGGTGGTATCCTGTCCATGTCTGTTAAAAAAAGACTGGGCAAGCTGAAGAATGCAGAAGTCACTCCGTACAGCAGCAGAGATATCATCGTCTTTCATCACTGTTAACAGCTTCCAAACACCTTGTGATATTTGTTGACAAAGAGCTGTATTAGACATTGTTGCTAAAGACAGGACCCTCGTTCTTCCTGACTCTTCCTGATCTTCCAGCGGTTTGGATGGACAATTTCGAACATGTCGCCAGAGATCCCTTCGGAGAAACAATGCATGACAATACATACAAGGAACATAATCTTTTGAATTATACGCTTTCTTAGCTGTGCGTCTGAGTTTTAACAATCCAGTCCCAGTTGTTAAAACATTTGCATTGTGCTTGTAGTTCCCTTTGTTCCGTAGTTTGTTCAGACGGTTTTGACGTTCTTTGGAGCGTGTGGGCAGTGCCAAAGTCTGAGCAACCTCAACATTCGTTTTTTCATGTGTTTTTAAGTGCCGTGTAAATTTTGATTGTGGTTTTCCACAAATATAGCAGTAATTTTTATTGTTTACTGTAGAAGATATATTTGAAGATTGCATACATGGATCTTCTCCGGTTCCTGTGATATCATCAACAGATGTGTCTTCAGAATTACCATAGCGTTCCTCATTGTGAACATCCGATACTCGTACAGGTTTGGTTTTCTTGCAAAACATTTCAAGCTGTTGCTGTGCAGACTGGATTGTTTTTTTGAAGTGAATCTTTACCCATGATGTTTTCTTGACATGTCCTGTCATTTTCACTTTCAACAGTAGATTCGACGCAGGACACTTCAGAATTGTGTATCTGTGAGAGTTGCTCAGGACATTTATTTTCTGACACTGTGCTCAATTCAGAACTTTCAGAAACAGAAACAGGTACATAATCTGAATCTGAAACGTTCTCATTGGAAGATTCTTCTGAATCCTGAAACATTAAAAAAATTAAATACTTTTGAAAATGTTTATTTTATTTTATTTTATTTTTTAAAAACAAACAAAGTTAACTACTAAGGAAAAAAAAAAAAAACAACAACAAAAAAAACTTACTGGTGTTAAATCCGGGTTTGACTTCACCATTTTATCATAGCAGGTTTTATGCCAGAAACGGGAACAAACTAAATTTTGGACATAGTTTGGTTTTATTTTAGTCACATTTGATTCTATAAAATATGCTTTCAAAGATACTAGATCAAATATATCTGTAAACTTGAAAGTTTTCTCGAAAGACCAAGAAAAAGGAGGAAACCAAGAAATGGAATAAAGTAAGATCGTCCAAAAGAACTCCAGGAAGAGATTGAGAAATAAGAATTGATACACTAATGCAGGCAGAGAGATGTAGAGTTATGGTGAGAGAGAGGAAAAGGGTAATCTTAAGTAAAAGATACACATTTGGGATGTCAATACAAAATAAATCTAAATCTTTAAAAATTTAGAACAAAATACTTACCCTTACATCTTACACCAAACCACTTAAAAGCAGTTAAAGGACCGAGGCAGCATTCACATTTATTTAGGCTTGATACTACTGTGGAGATGACATCATGTTTACAATTCTGTTTGAAAAAAATTATTAGAGGTGATTATGTTAATATAGTTAAATGTTAAGAGATGGGTTGAGTATTAAAAATTACACATTCACACATATACATATAAACACATATACACGCACACATATACACACAAACACACATCACAAATGTATTATTGAAATGAACTGTAATATTTGAATGAGCCAGCTGGAAGTATGAGGATATTAAACAAAATTAAAAAGAAGCACACTGAATATAGCCATCTGCCAAAATTACCAACCAAGAACATGGTACTAAGTATGTAGTACATGGTGTTGAATGTATTAAAGCTTTCAATACCACTATCTTATACAAAAATAACAGATCAAGTAAATTTACTCTGATTCTGCATTATCTTACAGTTAATCGAAATTAAACAATTATAGGCGCAAACTTCAGACACTTACATTCTCCGTTTCATCTCCTGCTGCACAGCTGACTAAAGCTTTTGACGGTTGTTCTGAAGAACACACCTGTAAAATATGAAAGATAATTGTAAACAGATTAACGAGGGTCCATCATCAAACCCAGACATCCCCCTGACGGCCTGGTTAACCAACATTCCACTAACAGTAGTCACAAAGACATACAGCAAACAAACCATGTTACAAAATTGGAGTTCAGTGTGTGTCTCGTCATACTGGACCAGGGTTCGTTCTTATTACTAGTGTCATGTTGTGTATTGTGGGGGACGGGCAGAGGTTCACAGTATGTCTTGTCATACTGGACCAGGGTTTGTGTTGGACGTCCTCGTAATTATTACTAGTGTCATGTTGTGTATTGTGGGGGACGGGCAGAGGTTCACAGTATGTCTGTTGTCATGTACTGGGACCAGGGTTTGTGTTGGACGTCCTCGTTATTATTACTAGTGTCATGTTGTGTATTGTGGGGGACGGGCAGAGGTTCACAGTATGTCTGTTGTCATGTTGGACCAGGGTTTGTGTTGGACGTCCTCGTAATTACTACTAGTGTCATGTTGTGTATTGTGGGGGACGGGCAGAGGGTTTGTGTTGGAGGTTCACAGTATGTCTGTTGTCATGGACAGGGTTTGTGTTGGACCAGGGTTTGTGTTGGACGTCCTCGTAATTACTACTAGTGTCATGTTGTGTATTGTGGGGGACGGGCAGAGGTTCACAGTATGTCTGTTGTCATACTGGACCAGGGTTTGTGTTGGACGTCCTCGTTAATTATTACTAGTGTCATGTTGTGTACATGTGTGGGGGACGGGCAGAAGTTCACAGTATGTCTGTTGTCATACTGGACCAGGGTTTGTGTTGGACGTCCTCGTAATTATTACTAGTGTCATGTTGTGTATTGTGGGGGACGGGCAGAGGTTCACAGTATGTCTGTTGTCATACATGTTGGACCAGGGTTTGTGTTGGACGTCCTCGTAATTATTACTAGTGTCATGTTGTGTATTGTGGGGGATGGGCAGAAGGTTCACAGTATGTCTGTTGTCATGTACTGGACCAGGGTTTGTGTTGGACGTCCTCGTAATTATTACTAGTGTCATGTTGTGTATTGTGGGGGACGGGCAGAGGTTCACAGTATGTCTGTTGTCATACTGGACCAGGGTTTGTGTTGGACGTCCTCGTAATTACTACTAGTGTCAATGTTGTGTATTGTGGGGGACGGGCAAGAAGTTGACAGTATGTCTGTTGTCATACTGGACCAGGGTTTGTGTTGGACGTCCTCGTAATTACTACTAGTGTCATGTTGTGTATTAGTGGGGGATGGGCAGAAGTTCACAGTATGTCTGTTGTCATGTACTGGACCAGGGTTTGTGTTGGACGTCCTCGTTAATTATTACTAGTGTCATGTTGTGTATTGTGGGGGATGGGCAGAGGTTCACAGTATGTCTGTTGTCATGTTGGACCAGGGTTTGTGTTGGACGTCCTCGTTAATTACTACTAGTGTCATGTTGTGTATTGTGGGGGATGGGCAGAGGTTCACAGTATGTCTGTTGTCATGTCCACTGGGACATACAGCAAACAAACCAGGGTTTGTGTTGGACGTCCTCGTTATTATTACTAGTGTCATGTTGTGTATTGTGGGGGATGGGCAGAAGTTCACAGTATGTCTGTTGTCATGTTGGACCAGGGTTTGTGTTGGACGTCCTCGTGTTAACCAACATTCCACTAATTACTACTAGTGTCATGTTGTGTATTAGTGGGGGACGGGCAGAAGGTTCACAGCTTGTCATACTGGACCAGGGTTTGTGTTGGACGTCCTCGTAATTACTACTAGTGTCATGTTGTGTATTGTGGGGGACGGGCAGAGGTTCACAGTATGTCTGTTGTCATGTTGGACCAGGGTTTGTGTTGGACGTCCTCGTGTAATTACTACTAGTGTCATGTTGTGTATTGTGGGGGACGGGCAGAAGTTCACAGTATGTCTGTTGTCATGTACTGGACCAGGGTTTGTGTTGGACGTCCTCGTAATTACTACTAGTGTCATGTTGTGTATTAGTGGGGGACGGGCAGAAGGTTCACAGTATGTCTGTTGTCATGTACTGGACCAGGGTTTGTGTTGGACGTCCTCGTAATTACTACTAGTGTCATGTTGTGTATTGTGGGGGACGGGCAGAGGTTCACAGTATGTCTGTTGTCATACTGGACCAGGGTTTGTGTTGGACGTCCTCGTAATTACTACTAGTGTCAATGTTGTGTATTGTGGGGGACGGGCAGAAGTTCACAGTATGTCTGTTGTCATACTGGACCAGGGTTTGTGTTGGACGTCCTCGTAATTACTACTAGTGTCATGTTGTGTATTGTGGGGGATGGGCAGAAGGTTCACAGTATGTCTGTTGTCATGTACTGGACCAGGGTTTGTGTTGGACGTCCTCGTAATTACTACTAGTGTCATGTTGTGTAAAATGTATTACCATTCTCCGTTTCATCTCCTGCTGCACAGCTGACTAAAGCTTTTGACGGTTGTTCTGAAGAACACACCTGTAAAATATGAAAGATAATTGTAAACAGATTAACGAGGGTCCATCATCAAACCCAGACATCCCCCTGACGGCCTGGTTAACCAACATTCCACTAACAGTAGTCACAAAGACATACAGCAAACAAACCATGTTCAAAATTGGAGTTCAGTGTGTGTCTCGTCATACTGGACCAGGGTTCGTTCTTATTACTAGTGTCATGTTGTGTATTGTGGGGGACGGGCAGAAGTTCACAGGGTTTGTGTTGGAGTCCTCAAAATTATTACTATGTCTTGTCATACTGGACCAGGGTTTGTGTTGGACGTCCTCGTAATTATTACTAGTGTCATGTTGTGTATTGTGGGGGACGGGCAGAGGTTCACAGTATGTCTGTTGTCATGTACTGGACCAGGGTTTGTGTTGGACGTCCTCGTAATTATTACTAGTGTCATGTTGTGTATTGTGGGGGACGGGCAGAAGTTCACAGTATGTCTTGTCATACTGGACCAGGGTTTGTGTTGGACGTCCTCGTAATTATACTACTAGTGTCATGTTGTGTATTGTGGGGGACGGGCAGATGTCTGTTGTCATGTTCAGGGTTTGTGTTGGACGACATCCTCGTAATTACTACTACAGTTGTGTATGTGGGGGACGGGCAAAAGTTGACAGTTGTCATGTCATACTGGACCAGGGTTTGTGTTGGACGTCCTCGTAATTACTACTAGTGTCAATGTTGTGTATTGTGGGGGACGGGCAGAGGTTCACAGTATGTCTGTTGTCATACTGGACCAGGGTTTGTGTTGGACGTCCTCGTAATTATTACTAGTGTCATGTTGTGTATTGTGGGGGACGGGCAGAGGTTCACAGTATGTCTGTTGTCATGTTGGACCAGGGTTTGTGTTGGACGTCCTCGTTAATTATACTACTAGTGTCATGTTGTGTATTGTGGGGGACGGGCAGAAGGTTCACAGTATGTCTGTTGTCATGTTGGGACCAGGGTTTGTGTTGGACGTCCTCGTAATTATTACTAGTGTCATGTTGTGTATTGTGGGGGACGGGCAGAGGTTCACAGTATGTCTGTTGTCATGTTGGACCAGGGTTTGTGTTGGACGTCCTCGTAATTACTACTAGTGTCATGTTGTGTATTGTGGGGGACGGGCAGAAGGTTCACAGTATGTCTGTTGTCATGTACTGGACCAGGGTTTGTGTTGGACGTCCTCGTAATTACTACTAGTGTCATGTTGTGTATTGTGGGGGACGGGCAGAAGGTTCACAGTATGTCTGTTGTCATACTGGACCAGGGTTTGTGTTGGACGTCCTCGTAATTACTACTAGTGTCATGTTGTGTATAGTGGGGGATGGGGGACGGGCAGAAGTTCACAGTATGTCTGTTGTCATACTGGACCAGGGTTTGTGTTGGACGTCCTCATGTTGTGTTGTACAGTATGTCTTGGACCAGGGTTTGTGTTGGACGTCCTCGTAATTACTACTAGTGTCATGTTGTGTAAAATGTATTACCTTCTCCGTTTCATCTCCTGCTGCACAGCTGACTAAAGCTTTTGACGGTTGTTCTGAAGAACACACCTGTAAAATATGAAAGATAATTGTAAACAGATTAACGAGGGTCCATCATCAAACAAGTACTGTGTATTGTGGGGGACCCAGACATCCCCCTTGTGTTGGATGTTTGTGTGTTGTGTATTGTGACGGCCTGGTTAACCAACATTCCACTAACAGTAGTCACAAAGACATACAGGGTTTGTGTTGGAGTTCCAAATTGTGTGTGTGTGTCATACTGGGACGGGGACCAGCAGGGTTCGTTCTTAACATGTTGTGTAGGGTTTGTGTTGGACGTCCTCGTAATTACTACCATGTTGTGTATAGTGGGGGATGTTCACAGTATGTCTGTTGTCATACATGTTGGACCACGTCCTCGTAATTACTACTAGGTTTGTGTTGGACGGGCGTCACAGTATGTCTTGTCATACTAAGGGTTTGTGTTACGTCCTCGTTATTATTACTAGTGTCATGTTGTGTATTGTGGGGGACGGGCAGAGGGTTTGTGTTGGAGTCACTCTTGTCATACTGGACCAGGGTTCACGGGTGTTTGTCTTGTTCTTCGTAATTATTACTAGTGTCATGTCTGTTGTTGTGTAGGGTTTGTGTTGGACGTCCTCGTTAATACAGTATACATGTGTATAGTGGGGGAGTGTCATGTTGTGTTCACAGTGGGGGACGGGCATGTTGTGTATTGTGGGGGAGAGGTTCACAGTATGTCTTGTCATACTGGACCAGGGTTTGTGTTGGACGTCCTCGTAATTATTACTAGTGTCATGTTGTGTATTGTGGGGGACGGGCAGAAGTTCACAGGGTTTGTGTTGGAGTATGTCTTGTCATACTGGACCAGGGTTTGTGTTGGACGTCCTTGTAATCACTGACCAATACATGACACATATTGCACTATATATTGATATACACACCAACATTAATTGTCAACATCAAGGCAGTTTAAGAAGTTAACAGAAACCAAACAACCTCGTGAGTATTTATCATCACCAATTTCTCACTTACCTTCTCTGCTCCATCTCCTGTTACCGTCAAAGCTTTTGCGCCAACCGTCAAAGCTTTCGATGGTCGTTCAGTCTTAGCAGTTTCCTGTGCGCATCAAACAAACAAATGTTAAAAACATTTAACAGTAACTGGCTTCTTCATGCACATCTACAACATGCATAATACTGCTTCAAAATGATTTAGTCTCAAATCACATTTGAAAATTGAGTTAAATCTTTAAACACCTTGCTTCTCCATGGCCAGTCAGAATTGCCATAGTTGTATGTAATCTCTTCTCCGGGACTTATATCCTTTAGTGCAAATAAGCAAAGATGGGGCTTTCCATCCACTCTGATTATTTTTATTTTGCTGTTGGGGATGACATCATCATCATTGACAAGTCTGCCCAAAGAGCCATCTTCTCTCGCAGCGTCAACCCTAAAACAGCAAGAACAAAATACTAACTCTAAAGCTTAAACACAAGAGGAAAGTTTCACTGAATAAAATTTTTTTTTTAAATAAGGTTTACAACTACTCCATCAAAAATTGCAAATATATATATATATATATATATATATATATATATATATATATTCACAGAAATAGACATACCACAATTTTTTTCCATTAAAATTAAATTCAAAGAAAAAAACTTCAAGTGCAGGGTGATAGACTCTGTGTCTTCTTTCATATTCTTGTTTTGTTATGACATCGCCTCGATATTCAACAAGAAAATCTCCCCTTTGAAAGTGGCGACAGCTGAATACTCCTCGACCTAGCAAGGAGAAAATTATTTAGGAAAAAGGGTAGAGCTAAAACAATAATCCTATAGAATTATTTGAACTTGTTAATCACCTTTGAATGCATTTATGTATTTTATTTCAAATCCATCCTTATCTTTAAACAAGGACGAAAAATATGCAGCTTCATCTTTTGGACTTTTGACTCTCCGGGACCTTGTTGCTGCCATTTCCTGCAAGAAATCCAGATCATTTCTTTTGTCAATATATGACAGTTGTATATAAGTATTATATGATTGTTAGACATCACTGACCAAATCAAGTACGAGTTAATATTTAATTATTTGTGTAGATGGCTTAAATAAGAATAGGGATTATTCTATACTGTTTGTATGTCATTTTTATCATAATCAATTTGAAACATGATAATACTTCCCCTTCTCAACTACATTGTCACCCAAGAGAAATATTATGATATGACTATCAAACTTTTAAACAAAGATTAATAGAATACAATTTAACAGGAAAATTTTTCCATACAAAATGAAAATCATCAAGTACACCACTGAATGAATATTACTGTAATATACTTATGTATTCATAGAATAGGCTTTATTTGTCAAATATTACATTGCAGCACAGGAACATTTTTCCATCATATATATATCTATATATATATATATATATATATATATATATATATATATATATATATATATATATATATATATATATATATATATATATACATACACATACATACACACACACACATATATACATCTTGTTCAGAAGTGTAGGGTCAGCCATGATACAGTGCCCCTGGACTGCAGAGTGTTAAGGGCCTTGTTCAAAGGCCCAAGAGTGGCAGCTTGCAGCTTGAACCGGTAGCTTGAAACCCCTGACCTTCAAGGTCATCAAGGTCACCCAGCATCTTAACCAATGAGCCACCAATCCCAACAGTAAAGCTACCAGTAAACTACAGTATTACAGTATACTTTTCCATATGATATTTCATACACCAACCTCATTAAAACAACGTTTTAGGCAAAATAAATATGATATCTCAATCTGGTATCATGAGTTCATTAACATGACTTATTTAATCATGCATAATCAACTTTTTTACCAAAACATAATACAAGGTGCTAATGTATTTTTTATACCTAATGATTATTAGGTAATACATGAAAATAACATGTGATCATAGATAGCCTAACTTTATAACTAATGAGATAATAAAATTAAACTCGGTTAAACAATTAATTGAGTTTAATCATCAGTCTTACCTTCAGCGTCTTCACGGTGATTAGCTGTCTGCGCGTGCTCAACTCCACCGGAAGTGACTGGCTCGAGCGTGCGGGTGGGCTTTAACAGCGTGTTGTCACAAGTTTTTATTGTATTTCTTTATTTTAGGGACTTCTTGCACTGCTTTTTCACGCAATGGTCATTTTAAATGAAAAGTTTGCGGAGGAATGGTAAAATAGGAGATTCATCCAGACGCAGCGCAAGCGGGTGACCAGGTGCAGCCGCGGCCATTAGTGACGTCATCCGCGCCTCCACCCGCAAATGCATGAGCAAATAAGAAGTGATCACACACTAATCACCGGGAACATCCAGCGCAACCAGAACAGCCCAGCCCAGTCCAGCCCAGCCCAGCCCAGCGCAGCCCAGCCGCAGCCCAGCCCAGTCCAGCCCAGCCCAGCCCAGCCCAGCCAGCCCAGCCCAGCCCAGCAGCAGTCCAGCCCAGCCCAGCCCAGCGCGGATATCTTCTGGACCGCGAGAACAAATATACAGCGCTGTTTCCCCGTATTCATTTATAAGGTGTCTCGGTGCAAACTCCTGAGTATTTAAGCACAAAACACGTCTATTCAAACACATACAATACTTTTAAAATGTTTTGAAGGACGGATTAATGCCATGTTTGTTTGCATAATCATCTTTTCCTGTGCGAAATACACCGCTGCTTTCCGCGTGCACTCATCCCATTAAACATCCGTGCGTCCGGGAAAAGCTTCATTCGGCACGCGCTTATTCACTCGCAAAATGATTCTAAATGACCGTATTGTTTCTCTTTTCGTTTATTTGGATAGTTATGGTTGGCTTTTGATATTCTTTTGTATTTAGAACAATTCTGCACACACATATGTATATATATCGTTATCGTCCTTGGTGTGAAAATGCTTTAATAGAATGGTGTGACAAAACCCGAAATTATGAGGACGGTGTGTGTGACAAAAACCGTCATTATGAGGACTTTTGGCGTCTCAGCCAATCAAAACCTTCAATTTCATACACACTCATGAATATTAATGAGGCGCATGCAGTACGGAGACCTATCTACAGGGGCGCATGTCCGATACACACGGATACACACAAGTCGGGCAATTGTGAATTAAACGGACTTTTGCTGAAATTTTGAATTTCAGCTCAGGACACTCTTAGAAACACTTCTACATTCTCGGAATTATGAGGACACCGGCCATGTCCTCATAATTCAAAATGTCCTCGTAGTGTGGCGTGTATTCATATGAAATGTCCCCGTAATACACAACACACACACAAAAAACAACACACACACACACACACACACACACACACACACACACACACACACACACACACACACACCCGTCAGAAGGCAGAGACCCGACAGTGATATTTTGACCTGGTTCTGGTTATAGGGAGTATAAAATCACAAAGGGTGTTCTACATGTAACACTGCCTCTCACACCAATGTAGGCTTATTCTCGAATTTTGTATATTGGCGAGGAGTCTACAGTTTTACTCTAATATTACTGTCAGCAAAACAGAAATCTTGCAGGAAAATGTCAAATATTTGAATGAAACTGGAGTTCAGTGTGATTCAATGATCAACATTTTCAGTGAAATGAAAAAAAAAAAGAACAGTAAATATGAATTTCCTGTGATTTTGTAAAGATGACACGTTATTTATGGTCGCCGGTACAGGTTGCATTGCTGTATTGTGCTGAGTTTTAATGAAGAAACGAATGCGTAATGAAAAAGAAAAAATGTTTGTAAATATCTTCTAGTTTGTCAGTAATGTATCACTGATCAGTAAAAAAAATCACTTAAAATTGATTTCAATCATTGTTAATATTCAGTCTTTAATTATATGGCATATGGGGGCAATACAATTTTTTCCCCCCAAACTGACACGACAAAGTTTGAGGCACGCAATTTATGGAATGTCTTACTATAAATACTATAAAGTCAAAATGTGTTGTGCTATATTAAATCAATCCCTGATTTTACAGCACAATTTGTTGTTTACATTTTTTAAATAACAATTTTCTTATCCAGTTACCAGCAAACAGACAGCAAACGAGCATTTCCATGATTTCAGACACCGAGTATATAGGTGTTTGCTTATATTTTCAGCTGTCACGATAACTTCTTTTTGTTGTGCGATGAATTGCGGCAAAATGAATTGCGCTAAACGATATTATTGTCTTTTTTATGACCATTTAGTTCCACTGATTATATATTGACAGTATGACAATATAAAACCCTTCCAACAAACCTTTTAGACATTGGAACATAATTAGTCAATGGAATCGAAATGTGAAAAAAAAATCCTAATATATAAAACCAATAATTACAACTCAATTACAACTAAATCATACTAAACAAAAAGCAACATGTTTAACAAAGTCAGTCTAGACTTTTTATGTGTCCATGTCTTCTACCAGATCAGTGTGTGTGTATGTGTGTGTGTATATATATGCATGCATGCGGGCGAATTACAATTCCCACTAGACAGATGGAAGAACACAGATGGAAGTTCCTTGACCTTATTGATCTGAGTGTGAATATAGAGACTGCATGTATATTAGTAGATTTCTGCATAATTAATGAGGGAACAAGAACATGTGAGGAGAGCGAGGCTTCTCAGAAACCCTCCGCCGACAAACACATTTTTCTCCTGATGAAATATTAAAGCTTTAAGCAGAATGTTTAATGACGCCGCTGAACGTTTTGGTATAGAAATGTAAGCTACAGTCAGCCCTCCACGATCGCCGGGTTAATGTTGGTAGATTGGAGTTCCCAAGTTTGTCATCAATAATTAAGTGGAATAGTTTTTTATTATTTATTATTAATCTATCATAAATATCCCATTAAGATATACACAGATGTATTATAAATTCTAAATAACTGTGTTTTAAAAGATAATCAACAACCGTACTGTTATATACTGACACTTCAGTTCATCACCTACTGTAAATATACAGTAATTGCCTCCCTCCATCTCTTTGTGCAGTTGTGTGTGCATGTGTGTCTTGTTGTACCTTTCATTCACCTTTGTTGAATAATTTCACTGAATGCAATGTTGGGATGGAATAAAAAAAAAGATGAACAAAAACAACCAGCAGCGTGCATCCACTCACGCTTCCTACTAGCTGCTCATTCACAGCCGTTATGAGCCGCTCACTATATTACTGTATATTACCATATTTAACCAAAAACATATCACCAGCTTATATGGAAAGCAACCAAAACCGGAACATAATTCTTAAAGGAGCTAAGTACCATGTTTAAAAAAAATCCCAAAAAGATTGAAATTAACAACAAATTATTTCATATTAAAAAAATTTTAATTATTATTAAAAAAGTGTAATTATAAAAGTGTAATTTCCAGATCATTTTATTAGAGAGATTTTGAGTGAAATTATCTCATTATACACACACACACACACACACACACACACACACACACACACACACACACACACACACACACACACAGTAAAGCCAATACTAGACTATATTAAAGCCACAGGCATTTTCAGCACCTTGGCTTTTTGAAGTCTGGTTTTATTCAGGCATGTACTACAATTTGAGTGATTTATAGCAATGGCTGGTCTGCACCATCTGCTGTGTTTTCCCAGGCAAATTACTTTCAGGATTTTTACTGCATCCCTTCGGTAGTTTGCCGAAGTTCTTTAGTAAAAGCTTCACAAAGTGTATTTCCAGCAACAACCAGTGACACTTTTTTTTTTTTTATAGCTGCCTTTGCAGCGTGATTTGGCAGAGGCTCGATTTTATTCTGCCAATCTACTTAGGCCTACCGCCAGCTACTACGCTTTAGATTGGAACAGACGTAAAATAAAGTAGCTCTGAAGTGCCTCTTGAAAAGCAGTGCGGTGTCTGTGTGGTGGAGCCGTAGAGCTGTCATACTCCCCAATATCGTGTCCATTTCACTGAAATAGGGACATTGCAGCAGTAGTTTTCTCTGGAACATTTGTATTCATTTTTCACATTAAAAAGATCAATGCACACTTGCTCTTGAATCCGCACAATTGTGCATCGTAGTCGTACGAATTCACCAATGTGTAAAAATTGTGCAAAATTGAAATCCAAAAAAAGCTGGAAACTTACTGGACTTAATTCCTTTTTTGTTGTTGTTGTTTTCATGCCTGGCACTGTTTTAGTGAAGTTTCTTTGCCACATGAATTCGTCAGTTGTGTGAAGTAACATGATTTTAATATAAATTTGATTCAAATTAATATAACCATGGTACCATGAAGAAAGCCATAATTAGTGTATCAGCATAACAACACAAGGTCAAGACAAGGAAAATTCCATTGCTTCCCCCCCCTCCCCTATGTATATGTAGCTCACAGCAACATTAATTAACAGTGTTGGCGAATAATGAACGATCAGAAGAAATTGTTAACAGATGAGAAAATCATTTGTAAAGAATAGAAAAATATGGAGTTGCTGGGGATAAAGGTACAAACACATATTTACAGTTAAATACATTAAATACACATTTACAGTAAGCAGATTTGTGTTCAGTTTGTGGCACTTGTTGTCTGCTGTGGTAAGAACATGCTTTGCTAAATTTAAACAACAAGATGCTGATCCCAAAAGTTAAGTTATTATTTAGTAAACAGTGATGGAGAACAATACAAGTAAACATATTGATTAGTAATGTGATGTACGCAAAAACCTGTGGATAGCGCCTATGTATAAAAAGCTGCCGATGGCATATTTCCCATGAAGAGCAGTGTTATATTTGTCTTCTTGTATTAACCTGTAACGGTGGGTGGTGCGCTGCACAGACACACGGGGAAACGGTAATTCAAAAAACAAAGGATTTATTTACAAAAACGAAACAACAAAAGAGACGCCGCTCAAACGGAGCGGCCGGGTAGGCTTGGGAGCCTTGCGCGCCGTGCGCCGTGGTACCGGGAGTACCGGAGATCAGGAGCGGACTTGGGAGTCCGTGGAATCTGGAGCCGGAGGAAGCGGGAACAGGACCAGACTGGAAACAGAGAAAAGGTTAGGGACATATAAATCGAGCCGGAACGGGTCCGCGACACAACCCATGTGTGTAAGTCACGAGCCCGGACGGGGAATGAAGGGAGAGCCGGGCTATTTAAAGGGGAGATGGAGAGGGAGATAATCGGGAACACCTGAGCAGAGTAGTGTGATTGAGTGCGTGTGTGTGTGTGTGTGTGTGTGTGTGTGGAACGAGCAGGGGAGAGCGAGAGAACAGGTGAGGTGATTTGCGCGTCAGTGTGTGTGTGTGTGTGTGTGAAACGAGCAGGGCGGAGCCAGGAGATAGAGCGAGGCAGAGAGAGACAGAGACAGAGAGAGAGAGAGGGGGAAACCGTGACATAACCAGGTTATTTTGTCGTGGCTTTGTCTGACTTACTTTGCTTGACTTAAGAAATGGTCCTGACATGTGTAGGTCACCTGAGCAGGGCTGTGTGGTTGTTGCTTGAGGTGACCTTGTGGTTGTATGTATGACCTTGTTTCAAGAAGAGGACGAGAGAATGTGTGTATTGTGTAAGTTGTAAGTATAGTGTGAATGTGAATGTGTAAGTATTGGAAAACAGAACTATGCATGGTGTGTAAGAAAGCAGCTGGGTTATTTCCATATATTAAGTGAGTAGAAAGGTCATAGGTGTGCAACAGGTCAAGTGCCTGTGTGTGTGAGTGCCTGTGTGAGTAAGAGTGAAGGGAATAGGACAAAGGTCCTGAAGATTTATCAAGTAGTGTGAAGACAAATGCATGGCTAAATGTGTGTAACAGTAAATTCAGTAGGTAAAATAGCATTCTAGTAGAAAAACACAATATAAACTCTCTCTCTTTATCTATCTGTATTTGTATTCGCTTAGGAGCAAGAATTCTGCACACTGAAATTCGGAGGCACAAAGGTTCCCGCGAGACGCCCGTTAACGCTGTGCCACTCTGTCACGCAGTCAGTTATAACCTCTCTGTTCCTGTTGAGTTCATAGCGAGAGCATTGTCTTTGTTTGGTTAATATTATACCGAATATTATACCGAACAGTATCGCAAACACTATACGATGCAGTCTTTATCGTAGTGCATCTTGTGTATTACATTCTTAGACCGCTGTATTATTATTTAGTGTGGAAATGCTAAACTTTAAGTACGCCATTATCCAAGGTAAAATACCCAATAAAGAATGTTTTCCTCTTTTAGATATTAAGGCACAGTTATTAAACTCTATTGTTAAATAATATTAAGTAATATTTTATTAGTATGGTACGGATTATCCAAATTTACATGATCTCTTATGGGGAAATTTGGCTGTCTATGTCCCGGAACTAATTTAACTCGTAAACCGAGGAACCTCTGTACAAGTGTGTGTGTGTGTGTGTGTGTGTGTGTGTGTGTGTGTGTGTGTGTGTTCACAACATCAATGCATTACTACTCCTGCATAGGGTTAGCACACACAAACACACAGGAGTAGTACTGCATTCAGACACAGGAGATTCATTCATTCATTCACAGGGTCACGGGGAGCCTGTCTCTATCTCAGGCGTCTATGGACATTAAGGCAGGATACATCCTGGATGGAATGCCAACCTATCGCAGGGCACACACACACACCACACACACACACACATTCATACACTAGGGACAATTTTCCAAGTTTTTCCAAGGTGCCAATCAACCTACCGTGCATGTTTTTTTTTCGGACCGGGGGAAACCGGAGAACCCAGAGAAATACCCTGTGAGGCACGGGGAGAACATGCAAACCCCACACACACATGGCCGAGACGGCAGTCGAACACGGCCCCTGGAAGTGTGAGGCGAACATGCTAACTACTAAGCCACCATGCTCCCCCTCAGTAGTTGTGAAGCTAAATGCATGTAGGTAATTGAAAAAAAGGAAATTTAAAAGATAAGGTTTATATAGAAGATAAAGAAAAGGAATCAGGTGATTAAGTTCCACTTCGGTGGTTCCATCATTTGGACAAATAGTGAAACAATTGTATTGTGCTTGAGCCATTTGTGCTAATAGTTTCAGATAGGGATTTAGTAGAAAGGTAATTTGTTCCGGACACAGACAGGGGGTACTGAATAGTGGGGTGGAAACAGATGAATATTGCAGGACACAAATTCAATTTAAACACGTTTGTAAACAGAAATCCCGGCTATTCCTAGGTATACTGTATTAGATAGGAGCAAAAGAAAGATGAATTGCTGGTAAATATCATTAATATAGGTCGTCTATCAGACGTCAAGGAGTGGACGTATATAAGTTAAAAGTGGACAGCCAGGGGTTTAGAACCATTTCTTGATGTGATTTAGCATGTCACTTTAAAAATGAAATACATTTAAGATTAAAGAGAAATGAAAGCTGAAGCTTCAAATATGTGTTGAAGAAGAATACGAACAGAGGAAAAGGGGGAAACATGGAGAGAATGAAGGAATCTTTGGTTGTCGGTTTGTTCCCGAAATGTACATTAACTAAATTGAGGAAGGACGGCAGAAGGGATGAGTTGAGCCAGACAGTAGAGGGATTGTCTAACTTAACTAGTTTATAAGTAATAACTAATGATAATTGTATGAACAATGACTAATCCTCGCTTTAATTCTATAGATTTATGTTTTTATTTAAAATTAGGAACAATGAGGCAAGTAGAAAGCAGAAATGTCAAGAGATGTCAGGAGTCTATAGGTTATGGTGACCTTTTCAGTGCTTCCCTCACCGTTCAGTTTTATTCTATCGCATTGATTAACCTTTTCTGCTGACACACTAAGGAGTTTTGTTTGTCTCTCTCTATCTCTCTCTCTATCTGTGTGTGTGTGTGTGTGTGTGTGTGTGTGTGTGTGTGTGTGGTGTGTGTGTGTGTGTGTGTGTGTGTGTGCGTGTGTGTGTATGTTGGTAATCAGAGAGAGGAGATTTTTTTCTTTTGTCTTGAAGTGTTTGTAGAAAAACATAAATACCCCCAAAAATATCAATATAGGGTTCTTTTTAGCAGATCTAATACAGCCTCTGAATAGTTTCACAATCATCTAATTGCAATTTCTGTAAAGTCTCAGTACAGTGTCACCTCAGACAGTCTCTGTATAATCCAAATATAGTTTATAGAACGGTCCAAATAGTTAGTACAGTTGCCGAATGCTCTCGAAAGAGTTTCAGTACAATCTCAATAGTGTCTAATGAGAGACCCGGTATTATCTCAGTATATTCTTAGTTTATTCTTAGGTAAGTAGAGGTCCTGCTGTGTGATTTTTACCTTTTATATTTTCTTCATATCCTTTAATTATCTCTCTATGCTTAAGACTACATTTCTTCCTCATCTCCGCAACAGCCACCCTGTATTCATCAGGATACTATTCTATAGTGTAGTGTAGTAGAACATATATATATATATATATATATATATATATATATATATATATATATATATATATATATATATATATATATATATATATATATATATATATATATATATATATATACATGTATATGTATATGTGTGTACATATATATATATATATATATATATATATATACATGTATATGTGTGTGTGTACATATATATATATATATATATATCATATATATATATATATATATATACACACACACATATATGTGTTAGACGAGTAGCTCTAGTGTGATTTATACAGCATCGCATTTCACAGAATTTTACTATAGTAACCACTAATACATAGGAACTTACACTCAAAATCACTCAAAAATCACTCAAAAACATGAAGGTGACTATACGTATATAGTGTATAACATCAATTTTAATAGTAAATTGCTGAGGTGTAGGAGGTGAAAAGGATTTTTGGGATTTGCTGATGTCGGAATATAATCATCTCTGTGTCATAGCAGTGTCTCGCTCGTTTCTTACTTTTCTTTTTTTTTTTTCCCGTTATTTTGAAGAATGTGCTTAACTCTGTGGCCCATTGATTGATATAATCGCGTTAATAATTAGTGTACATTATTATTGCAGCATGTTCTACAAATTTGGGGGAATAAATGCAACAGGTTATAAATGATCTCGCTGTCTACTCTGTGATGGAAATGAGAAGAATAAGCAAGAGCGTGCTGTATAAATGATCAACTGTTATGATTAATGTTTGACATCGATGTATATGAGACTAAGCAGAAATAAAATGGAGGCACTGGAACTGCAATACCAGACTATAATGGAGCATCAGAGTGTGCTGGTAGGAATTGGTGATGCAATTTTTATTGTAATATGAAAGAATTATTATCACCGTAATTGAGCGAGACAGCAGAAAATCTTTCGTTTCATTATTATATGGACATCTCCTTTCTCCATCCAATTATTACTCAAGATTTTCTTCATGATTCCGCTTTCAGTAACCTGCGGGATAACCTGCAGTACAGAGCTTTCAACATTTTATCATTTGAAATCAAGGGTATCGTATCGTGGACCTCACGGAATCTTAATGTAATGAGTTCAACATTGTACAAAGTCAGAGGGTTAGTCTCCATTTGTGCAAAACCAAAATAAACCCAAATTGCATCACCATCATTTGTTTAGATTTATAGTCATTTCTCGTGGCATTAGAGCCGAGTTCTCAGATATCACAATTACATGGTAGAGTGAACCTCACTTCAAACATCCTATCTCCCTTTCTCTGCTCTCAAAAAAAACTTTACAATGCTTTTAGGAAAAAACTGGGCCAAGGTTTTTTTTTTTTAGCTATTACTTCTCCTTTCTGCCACTGCAGCACTTTTCTATATTTATTTTATGCTAATTAATGGACACCTCATAGGCATAGCTGACTCCTGGGATGCTGGGAGTGCTGTAGATTTTGGGGAATCATGGGAAGGCTGTGGACAAGGACAAGGCAGGGGTGCACAGAATGTGTCAGGATGCCTGGGAGGTTAGGGAATTTCTCTATGCTGGGTATGTCAATGATGGGTGTAGCAGTTATACTGGGTGGACGCAGGATAACAGTGAGGAAAGGGTCGCTGGAGATATCAGTGAGGCTGGGTATGCTTGGAATAACAGTGATGCTGGGAATAACAGGATGGGTATGGTGGGGGTAGCAATGAAGATAACAGTGAGCAAAGGGATGGTGGGGGTAGCAGTGAGACTGGGTATGCTCTCGATACCACTGAGACTGGGAATGCTGGGGATACAAGTAATGTTGGGAATACTAAAGACACTAGGAAGGCCCGGCACCCCATTGCTAATCGGAAGGTCAGGGGTTTGAGCCCTGGTATCGCCAAGCTGCCACTCTCTTGGGTCCTGGAGCAAGGTCTGTGCTCCAGGAGCGCCATATCATGGCTGACCCTGGGAGCTGGGTTATGTGAAGAAAGAATGTGAGCAATTGAGGGTTAAGGCCCTTGCTCAAGGGCCCACTAGTGGCAGCTTGGTGGTGGTGGGATTTGAACCTGCGACCTTCCAGTCCAGAGGCCAATGCCTTAACCACTGAGCTACCACCATCTATAGACATCACTTGGTGGATATTTTACTGACACTTCAGTGTTGCTGTAGTGGTGTAACAGACCTGCTGTGGACACTGCACATGTGTATTCAGTGTGACAAATCTGATG
>JACRUU010000018.1:5155336-5162836 GCA_030449085.1 Kryptopterus vitreolus
ATACAGACGTGGACAAAATTGTTGGTACCCTTTGGTCAATGAAAGAAAAAGTCACAATGGTCACAGAAATAACTTTAATCTGACAAAAGTAGTAATAAATAAAAATTCTATAAATGTTAACCAATGAAAGTCAGACATTGTTTTTCAACCATGCTTCAACAGAATTATGTAAAAAAATAAACTCATGAAACAGGCATGGACAAAAATGATGGTACCCCTAGAAAACACAGAAAATAATGTGAACCAAAGGGACATGTTAATTGAAGGTGTGTCCACTAATTAGCATCACAGGTGTCTACAACCTTGTAATCAGCCATTGGGCCTATATATATGGCTCCAGGTAATCACTGTGTTGTTTGGTGATATGGTGTGTACCACACTCGACATGGACCAGAGGAAGCAAAGGAAAGAGCTGTCTCAAGAGATCAGAAAGAAAATTATAGACAAGCATGTTAAAGGTAAAGGCTATAAGACCATCTCCAAGCAACTAGATGTTCCTGTGAGTACAGTTGCACATATTATTCAGAAGTTTAAGATCCATGGGACTGTAGCCAACCTCCCTGGACGTGGCCGCAGGAGGAAAATTGATGACAAATCTAAGAGACGGATAATCCGAATGGTAACAAAAGAGCCTAGAAAGACTTCTAAAGAGATTCAAGGTGAACTTCATGCTCAAGGAACATCAGTGTCAGATCGCACCATCCGTCGTTGTTTGAGCCAAAGTGGACTACATGGGAGA
Source organism: Kryptopterus vitreolus (assembly GCA_030449085.1). NCBI lineage: Eukaryota > Metazoa > Chordata > Actinopteri > Siluriformes > Siluridae > Kryptopterus > Kryptopterus vitreolus. The sequence continues at coordinate 5,156,076 of JACRUU010000018.1, forward strand.
CGACCAAGGAGGACACCATTGTTGAAAACGAATCATAAAAAAGCAAGACTGGAATATGCCAAACTACATGTTGACAAGCCACAAAGCTTCTGGGAGAATGTCCTGTGGACAGATGAGACAAAAATCGAAGTTTTTGCCAAGGCACATCAGCTGTATGTTCACAGACGAAAAAATGAAGCATATCAAGAAAAGAAACACTGTCCCTACTGTGAAACATGGAGGAGGCTCTGTTATGTTCTGGGGCTGCTTTGCTGCGTCTGGCACAGGGTGTCTTGAATCTGTGCAGGGTACAATGAAATCTCAAGACTATCAAGGAATTCTAGAGAGAAATGTACTAGCCAGTGTCAGAAAGCTTGGTCTCAGTCGCAGGTCATGGGTCTTGCAACAGGACAATGACCCAAAACACACAGCTAAAAACACCCAAGAATGGCTAAGAGGAAAAAATTGGACTATTCTAAAGTGGCCGTCTATGAGCCCTGACCTCAATCCTATTGAGCATCTTTGGAAGGAGCTGAAACATGCAGTCTGGAAAAGGCACCCTTCAAACCGGACACAACTGGAGCAGTTTGCTCATGAGGAGTGGGCCAAAATACCTGCTGAGAGGTGCAGATGTCTCATTGACAGTTACAGGAAGCGTTTGATTGCAGTGATTGCCTCAAAAGGTTGCGCAACAAAATATTAAGTTAGGGGTACCATCATTTTTGTCCATGCCTGTTTCATGAGTTTATTTTTTTACATAATTCTGTTGAAGCATGGTTGAAAAACAATGTCTGACTTTCATTGGTTAACATTTATAGAATTTTTATTTATTATTACTTTTGTCAGATTAAAGTTATTTCTGTGACCATTGTGACTTTTTCTTTCATTGACCAAAGGGTACCAACAATTTTGTCCACGTCTGTATATATATATATATATATATATATATATATATATATATATATATATATACTTCTCTGCATAGTAAACTCTGTTGTACACCACAAGCTACGAACATCATTACCGTTATATATCAGTGGATTCATGTCACGTGTTAAAGCTATCCAAGGTGCTGAATAACTAAAACCACTACATGAGCACTCATATTCTCGTTATCAGGCTGTCAGTGAGAACCTGTGTAGATCCTATTGGACTTTGAGGTCATTTATTTGACCTTAATTCAGGCTTCTGAGTGTAAATATCTTCAAAGTGCCTACTTTTAGTTTTGTAATGGTGTTTGCTTCCCCTTTTGACAACCGCAACAGATTCTGATCGAATCAGACTCACAAGCTTGGAGGAAGGAAGAAGGAACGCGTATCTTTCCAAACATTTATCTCGGAAAAATTCTGAATCAACGTCCCTTATTTTGGAGAAATAAGTTGTTTTTCACTCACTGAAAGTTTCGTCTGTGTGCTCTCTCTTGGTAACAGTGAGCAGAGTAACTGTAGTAGTGACCCGTGGTGCTGTAGGACCCAAATGCCTCAGTGACCTTCATGTGCCTGGTATGAATGTGATTTTATTACAAAATAGCGTTTGGCATATCATTATTTCATTATGTTAAAGGCTTCGGGGTGCGCCACTTAGTGACCCCACTCTTACAGAGTGCCCAATCAGCACAAAATCATACGGCATCATAGGTTCCATATATGGTATGATGTGCTCCTCAGTTCATTACACCACGATGCGGTTTTTAGCCTGCGGTTTTCTAGGTCACCGGATGTTCCTAGACAAAAAAGAAAACAAAAAAAACACCCGGCTCATACCAGGTGATCGTTTCTGCACGAGTTACACAGAGTTGCTGTCCTTGAGCGACGCTGAAGGAGAGACGAAACACTAAAGCGCACTTACCGAGCGTGACGCAAATGTGTCAGTATGAATGAGTGTGTGTGTGTGTGTGTGTGTGTGTGCGCTCTCGTACTGCTGTGTCGAAATATCCATAAAGTGTGGATTTCTGATTGGATCAGGATGAAGAAAAAAAAATAAAAAACAAGATTTTTAAAAGCTCAAAGGACACGAAGTATTTCAGATGTTTAAGATTAAAGGAGAGGCGAAGTTGTAAAGATGTGCGTTTGCGAAAGGAAAAAGACGGGGCGAAAGATGGAGATTGTGAGCGAGAGATAGAAAGAGAGCTCTCTATGCATAACCATTTATGGCTCTATCGTTTTACACACACATTCTCTTTGCGTCATGCAGTTTAACAACAACGCTGTAGTAAACCGACATGATTTGTCATGAGAAAATGAGGAAGCTGCTGTAAACCACTGCTACAGTATTGTGCAATGACGTGTTCGCTTCTCTGTTTACATCCCTGAGAAGATTGTTAATAGACGACTTCCGATATAATCGGCTCGCGAATTCACTGCGGAATTTGAAGCTCCCCACCTTCAAGGCCATAAAATTCCTCTTTCACAGCCGATCCTTATACAGCTTGGAATTAATCTTGTGATGTCGTTATCAGACTTATTTCAAGCCTACTGTTAAAATTTCATTGTTTCATATGTTTTTGTCTTTGGATTGGCTGATTTGTGTTCTTATCAGCCTTATTCTGCTTTCATTTGTGTATTTTATAACGCTTATTCTTGTGGTGGAAAGGGGGTAGCTCAGTGGTTAAGGCATTGGCCTCTGGGCCGGACGATTGCAGGTAGAGACCTGGAAAAGTCTGTCCCGCCCCCGTTAAAAAAAAAAAAAAAAAAAAAAAAAAGTTTTTTTCTTCCTCCCACAAAAATGTGTTAGTTTGTCCTGCTCCCGCCAAAATATACATTATTTTGTCCCGTTCCCGCAAAAATGTTATTTGTCCTGTTCCCGCAAAAATGTTATTTGTCCCGTTCCCGCAAAAATGTTATTTTTGTCGCAAAAATGTTATTTTCTGTTCCTGCAAAAATGTTATTTGTCCTGTTCCTGCAAAAATGTTATTTGTCCTGTTCCCGCAAAAATGTTATTTGTCCTGTTCCCGCAAAAATGTTATTTGTCCCGTTCCCGCAAAAATGTTATTTGTCCTGTTCCCAAAAATGTTATTTTTGTCCCAAAAATGTTATTTTGTTTCCCGCAAAAATGTTATTTGTCCTGTTCCTGCAAAAATGTTATTTGTCCTGTTCCTGCAAAAATGTTATTTGTCCTGTTCAAAAATGTATTTGTCCTGCAAAAATGTTATTTGTCCTGTTCCTGCAAAAATGTTATTTGTCCTGTTCCTGCAAAAATGTTATTTTTGTCTGCAAAAATGTTATTTGTCCTGTTCCCGCAAAAATGTTATTTGTCCTGTTCCCGCAAAAATGTTATGTTTTGTCCAAAAATGTTATTTGTTCCCGCAAAAATGTTATTTGTCCTGTTCCCGCAAAAATGTTATTTGTCCTGTTCCTCCCGCAAAAATGTTATTTGTCCTGTTCCCGCAAAAAATGTTATTTGTCCTGTTCCCGCAAAATGTTATTTGTCCTGTTGCAAAATGTTTTTTGTTCCCGCAAAAATGTTATTTGTCCTGTTCCCGCAAAATGTTATTTGTCCTGTTCCCGCAAAAATATACATTATTTTGTCCCGTTCCCTTCCCGCAAAAATGTTATTTTTCCCGTCCCAAAAATGTTCCCGCAAAAATGTTATTTGTCCTGTTCCCGCAAAAATGTTATTGTGATTTTGTGACCATCGTTGTCAATTTGCATTAGTATTGTTTGTATTATAATTGATACAAGTATTGTATTAGTATTGATTTAAGGTTTCCTATTTGTATTTATATATATATATATATATATATATATATATATATATATATATATATATATATATATATATATATATATATATATATATATATATATATATATGCATTTTATTTAACAATCCCTGCTTCTAAGATGGTCAAGGATTTAGAAAGTGAAACTTAAATATGTCAGGAGTGGCTGAAGTCAGGAGTTCTTTTCACGTCTGAAATTCAACAATATCATAATAGGCGGTATATTCACTTATTTTTTTGGGGGGGGGGGGGGGGGGCTCTAGTTCTATATGAAATCAGAGACTTAGCAAAGCCATCTAAATAAAAATAGCAGTGAAGATTCGACTGTGAGATTGGTGGTTTAATCAGACTCCTCCTATCAAAGCATTAAATTATTCCGGGGGTCACCGCTTAGTCTGAATTGACAGAATATATAACTATAATGAAAGCTCATTGTCATCACTGTTAACAAATAACATCCAAAAAGGGTTATAAAAATCTGACTCTTAAACTGTACATTTATTTATTTATTTATTTATTTACCTGCTAGCGTTTGGGTCCCAGATAACCAGGTCTGCGTCGGAGCCTTTAGCAATCTTTCCTTTCTGAGGATAAAGGTTGAAGATTTTGGCTGCGTTGCTGCTGGTGACTGCCACAAATCGATTTTCATCCATTTTGCCTCTATGCTGAGGAAAGCAAACGTTAACGTCTCGAGCGTTACGCTCTTATCTCCCGCACTCAGGTCTCCATCAGCATTCATACACATCTTTCTGCACTCAAAATCAGACACACACACACACACTTCCTTTCCAAACCAAACACATGTAGCAAAACACATCATGTGTTGTCAGTGAAGCAAAAAAAAAAAAGGGCTCATAGATCAGGGAATCTGTGTGTACTGATGTACTTAAGCGCCTGCAGAGGCCTTTAGTGTGAAACCCATAGCTTTTGATCCTATTAACTACTTTTGGGATAAATTGTAACACATACATTAGGCTTAAGGTGAAGCCCTGCGTCAGTACCGAACTTTACTTAATCTCTAAATGTAAAATCTCCAACAGCACATTACAAAATGTAGTAGAACATCCTCCCAGAACATGCGCAGGTTAGAGCTGGGAGATTAATCACAATTGTCCGGTCATTTTGCGCTGAAAATGCGAAAATCGATTTCACCTCGGTTTGACACAGCGGGCTTCCGTAGTTCTCCGAGATACCAAATACTACATGGCGAATCGGGAGCTTGTTTCCAAGACGGGGCGGGGTTTCATCAGTCGTATGGAAACGGTTTGCAACTTTAGATGTTCAACAAACCAAAACCCCGCTGTAAAATTTGTCTAAAGTTTGTAGCGACTAAAGCAAGCATTTATTCCACCACCTCAAACCCCAAAACACCGGTAACAAACAGGCCACAATAGTGAACACGTTTTCCCCCTCTGTATCGAAAATCTAATTTTGTCTACAAAACTCGGTGATTCAGTTTATATGACGTATCGCCCAGCGCTAAGTGCAGGTTATTATAACAGCAAACGAGGTTAAAAAACAAACGAATGCCAATTATTATGGTCAGGTGACCATAGCTTTTAAGAACTGGGCACGACTGACCACTCCTTTCTCCCAGATGACAGACATGCGATCCTCCACGCCGTTGACGCCGTTAGGGATTTTAGTGAAATCGTCTTTTCCGAGGGCTTTTTGGCAGATGGAGAAGGTGCAGTTATCAGTCCCGGTTACACTCAGGTCATCGCTGAAAATATGAGTTACAGTTCATGAGTGAGCGGATATACATTTGAAATGTTGGCAGAATGACTATATAAAATATATGTATATGTTCAATTCGGTACTGCAGTGTTTCTGTTCCGAGTTGGATGGTGACCATAACATTTATTTTACTTAGCGAGCAGGTCCATGAGGTAGCCGGGTGTGCTGGGTGTCCGGTCTCAGCGGGGGGCCCATAACAAATCCTGCTGCATGTGCCCAGTCTTTGTGCCAGTAATGTGTGCCATCAGTGCCCAGGCCAGCAGCTATGGGCTCGCCAAATACCACTCGCCCTGACCGAACATGGTGCATAAAGACGGTCAAAATAGTACATAACTCTAAAGATAAAAATTAGTTCTATGAAGTTAATATTATTTTTATATATATATATATATATATATATATATATATATATATATATATATATATAGATATTTTTTTTTTTTTTTTTATAGCACATTTTTAAGATGCTTTTTTTAAGATGTAACGACTGCAAATTACTCCATAAGAAAAATCACAAACAAACATATATGTATGTACAATATATGCACATAGAAATATATACGTGCAGTTGTTGAGGAGTATGTTGTTACATGTTGCGGCATTACATAAATGAATTACAAAATAAATGTAACCAGTAATTCGTGACAGTTACTGACAAAAGAAATGTGTAATTAAATTACAGTTATTTATGAAAATGTTAAAGATTACAAATAGGGTTACATCTGATCTGAACAATTTCGTGTAAAATCCGTGCTTTAGAATACGGCGTGACTTTGATTTGAATGACTACAATCAGTTGCAGTTTCACTTCGAAAAAAATCTAACTTGTTTTTTTTTCAGGGAGTTTTTTCTTAAAATGTGTTGAAAGGTAGCTTTATATATATTTAATAATGTATATATATATATATATATATATATATATATATATATATATATATGTATATATAATATATAATTATATATATATATATATATATATATATATATATATATATATTAGTATCTGGCAAGGTTATTTTAAACTAATACTTTGATTAAATCAGACTTCCATTTAAAGTTAGGATTTGTTACCAGAGTCACTCACCGTTTCTACGAGCGCTAGCCACCACCTTAGCGGCCGACTTGCTCATGACATGCACGACATACAGCGGGCAGTTGGCGGCGTGGGCGATGGTGATGGCGCGCTGAGTGGCTTCCGATTCCACATCCTCTGGCCGACAGAGTTCATGCCCCTCCGGTCCTGTGATTCCCATCGACAGCATTCTTTTAGTCCCCTAGATGCATCCGGAAAGTAGACCAGTTATGTTTCACACTGTGGAATCAC
>JACRUU010000018.1:5167836-5182836 GCA_030449085.1 Kryptopterus vitreolus
TTTAGGATGAAGGACTCCTGTTTGGAATGCAGTGAGTTGAAATCCCAGCACTACCATGCTGCCACTGTTAAGCCTTCGAGCAAGGCCCTTCACCCTCAACTGCTCAGTATATAAATGAGATAATTGTAAGCTGCTTTGGATAAGGGCTTCTGCCAAATTCCGTTAAGTGTCTCTTTGATGTATTGCATGTAAATGGTGTTTATTTGAATTAGTGTAGCTTTCCTGTCAGCACACCACATATATATTCACCTGCAAATCTGAAATTTCTTTGATTTGGTTGGTTTGTTTTTGCAGTCTGGAGTTGAAATCTCTGAAAATCATGCTCGTCAAAAATACTCTGAATAGAATCTGTCATAAAGACCCACGACCAAAATCAGTGTAAACTCTTTTGCCTATAGCAGCATTTGAAAACCAAACAAAACCAATGCACTTTTCCTATGTGACTGATTGGATAGGGGTCAGGGAATGTGTGTGAGAGACAAATCGATCGAGCAGCGAGTTGATGTGTGTTTGCTTGTATGTTACCTTGGTACCTGTACAGAAATCATCCACCGCCACAGTGCCCATGAACTCCATCTCCATATGCGTGTGCGTGTCTATTCCTCCAGGCAGCACCAGTTTCCCACCGGCGTCCAGCACGCGAGTGCCACTCTCCGGCACCTGCAGCCCGGTGCCGACCGCCTGGATCACCCCGTCCTCTATAAAAACGTCAGCCAACTCGGAGCACTCCTCATTCACCACCTTACCCCCTTTAATTAAAATCCGTCCCCTCGCAGACGTCATGATTACTCCCTGATTATTGCTCTAATCAAATGATCAAAAAGCCAAATACAAGGAATTTCCGAGTGCCTTTTTCTCTCTTTCAGTCTGCGAAAGTGTGTCCAGTTGCGAAATCTGACCTAAGTCCTCAAAGGCGGAGTGATTTTTTTTTCTTTTTTCCTTCATCCCTTTTCCCCCCCCCCTCTCTCAACTCCTCCCTCTGTCATAGATTCATCCATGGTTTCTAATAATAGTTCATACTATCGCCTGGTATACTAAGTTTACTGATTAAAAAGAAACTTTTACTAGTAATATCTTGATACAGGTTTGAAATACATTATGAATAAGCAAATAAAAACAACGAATCAATCAAATTAAAACGTGAAAATTATGAACGTTTACATGGTAAGTCAAAGCTTTAGCTTAAGTGGAGAAACTTGAAACAATGACAAAGATTAATTAATATCCAGGCACCTGTCAGAAGAATATAGAACTATAGAACAAAATAAAGAACAATTTAAAATTCTATACATATTCTTTTTAACAAGACTGATAAATGATAAACTTTTATCCCAAGTGTATATTAGTAATATATATATATATATACTAGCTAAAGCAATGCTAACACTATGCTATGATGTTCCGCTTCTGATGTCCATAAATGTACAGCCTACCAAAAAACTTTTATTTTTTAATTTTATAAAAAAAAAAAACTTTTTATTTTCTTTCTTTCAGGTATAAAAAAAAATGTCAATTTTAGTCGAAAAAATAAAGCAGTAAAAGTATGGCTAGTTGATAGAAGCCACGACTAGCAAAAACACAAAATGGATGCTAATCTGGCTAATTGATTGTATTTTGTTATGGATTACATTTAATTTCTGTCAAAAATGTTTCAAAAGTGAATTTACCGCTCATAGTCTGCTGTAATTTTGTGTTTGGTGCCATGGTTGTGTTCGAATTATCGTTTATTCGACCACACGAGTGTGCTGTTTATACACGAATGAGAAATGGGGGCATTTATATAAGAAGAGTAATGCAAAAAACAGATTGTATTGCTGGGCAATAAGCAGAGAAAACAGAGGATTTTTTTAAGAATACTTGGTTGTAAACATTACTCTGCAACATTTTAACGTTTTTTGGGGGGTTGTTTTGTTAATTATGCGCCAAATCTGAGGAATTCTTTTCCTATAAAGATTAAACATGCTGGATTGTTTGGTATCCTTTTACTGGATAGCTTTAGGGTTTTTATTGTTTACATTTTGTGATGTTTTCATTCATTCATTCATCTTCTACCGCTTTTCGATCTTCCCTCGGGTCCGGGGTTAGCCTGTGCCTATCTCAGGCGTCTATGGGATTAAGGCAGGAAACAGGATGGAATGCCAACCCTCGCAGGGCACACACACACATCCTACACCACACACATTCATACATTGACAATTTTCCAAGGGCCAATATCCTTTTACTGGATAGCTAGGAAAAACCCTTAGGAACATGTCCACACACATTGAGACGGGTTCGAACCCGGATCCTGGCGGTTGTGCGAACGTTACATTTTGTGATGTCTTATTTATTATTATTATTAATATGATTGTTATTATATTATTAAGATATTTAATATTTTTATGCTTAGAAAGTGCTTTTATATGCATTTAAAAACATTATATGAAATAATGGTTAATAGCTTTTATTATATTATATTACAGTACATTAGTAGTGTACATGTGTGTGTGTGTGTTGTGTGTTGTGTGGTTGTGTGTGTGTGTGTGTGTGTATGTGTGTGTGTGTGTATATATATATGATAATATATATATATATATATATATATATATATATATATATATATATATATATATATATATATATATATATATATACCATATATAAAATTGCCTTTACAACATGCTTATCTGTATGTTGAGAATATTTTCAGGTGTGTGTGTGGTGTGTGTGTGTGTGTGTGTGTGTCAGAGATGTCACAACCAACTGTCGGTACTTGAACCGTAAATAGATTGAATCACTTGCAGCCGAGACGCAGTGCCTTATTTTGGTGTATGACGTGTCCTCTTTATAAACAAACATTTATTTTGTTCATTTTGTTTCAATCTTTAACAGAATTTTTAATGTAAAACTTTACTAAAGTATTAAAAGAAAAAATAGGAGCTGCTCTATCAGTATTAAGTTGTTTGTGGAAGGTCCCAGTACACACACAGCTTTCGTTTTTGCTGTTGAATGACACACACACACACACACACACACACACACACACACACACACACACACACACACACACACACTTGGCACTTTCTAGTAATTTATATTCCCAGAAATTATATATATATATATATATATATATATATATATCAGATATTATATATATATATATATATATATATATCATATATATATTATATATATATATATAGTGTGTAATATATAAGTTGTGTTTTGACACTTTAGGCATCTGACCAGGCTGCATCATCAGGCGCGAGGTCTGTTTTGCGTGTGTTCGACACAGCGGGGACATTGTCAATGTCATGTAACTTTTGTGCAACTTTATTTGTTTTTTCTTCCTTAAGAATTAGAAAAAGTGAAACACTCCGGAGAGACAAAGATGCATGTACTGGAGAGATAAGCAAGTCCTCTGGGCTTACAAATACCTCTCTGTGTCTCTTTCTATCTTTCTTTTACACACACACACACACACACACACACACACACACACACACACACACACACACACACACACACACACACACACACACACACACAGAGGCAAGAAACACTACTGCATGCCTTAAGAGGATTTGCAGGGTGATGTGAAGTGCAATCAGTGTATGAAATGCTAACGAGAAAGTCTTGGTAGCTGAGCAGCACCTCTGCTTGAGTCGGTTTCCTTTTTTTTTTTTTTTAACTATTAATACTAAAATTTTGATTTATATCAGTGAATATATTTGCATGTACTGTACCACATCGGTTTTGCATTTTGGTGTATTGTAACATATTCCGTCTGCTCATTATAATGGGTAAAAGGATATTAGCTAATAAAATTGCACCTTCTTCTGATCGGTGAAATCTAATGTGATCCGTAAAAAAAATAAAAAAAAATAAAACCGTCGTTGCGCCTGGAAAAGTGCTGTTGCTCCTGTTAAATGTTTCACGTTATTCCTGGAAAGCTGGTGCTGTCCTCGGAAATGTAGTTTTTGCCCTGTAAAAAGCATTCAAACGTTCTGCTTAATATACTTAAAGTATTTTGTGAGTCATTTGTGAGCACTGCTTTCATCTTACAAAAAATAAATAATAAAATAAAAATCAGATCTGGTTTCCAACAAATGTAAAAATAAGAAATTTAATCAAAGTTAGACGTTCCAATTTGATCCAAATTTTTTATCTTTATAGTAAGTTTATAGTTGTTTATAGCTGTGAGGTTTATTATATTCCGAATTGTAGATTTTCAAACAGCATGACATTTTGCACACTGAGGTTTTGAAAGAATGCTCCATCTCTCTTTTGCATTTCTTTCTGTCTTTCCTTTTTTTAAAAATGAAATAAAAAATACTGCTGTCATGATGTAATATTCACCCATGCACCAGCAGAGGGGAGCATTTACCTCTATTAAGAGCTGAACAATGCCATGCAGCAATGAGTCATAAGCATATTTTGTTAAATATGATACAAATATTTTATATATATTTATATATATATATATATATATATATATATATATATATATATATATATATATATATATATATATATATATATCCATCATATGCACATGATATGACCTACAGTATGTGATCTATATAACCTATTATATTAAAATATCACAGTACTCTATGAACTAGATGAATTCCAGAGTCAGATCTGTGAGTCTGGAGTAAGATGTTCTGTATATTCGCACTATTTATAATACTAGTTAATGTTTATCTACAGGTCATGTTTATCTAATTCTTGATTTGTCATTTATAGATTCGTAACCTCTTTCATTTGTTTTCATAAACAGGATGTAATGTAAAACATACGATTTGAATAAATCTCCTTGTATACAGCATGGGAAAATGTACATGAATGAAATTAGGTTCTGCCACATTATGAGGTGTAATATGTAATTAGGGTGTATTTATTGGTGTGTTGTTGCATCCATGTGGGCGTGTTAAGCCTCAAGAGACGCAAATACGCACCAACAGTACAAGAGTTTTTTTTTTTTGGTGTAAAGCGAAATATTTGAAAGTTATAAAATGTCATAACGTCTGAATTTGTATGCTTTAATGGTCATGATGTATTTTCATATCGCTTCACCATGTAAGTACGTATTACATAGGCGTCTTTGTGTTTACAAAACAGACAACACTCCAGAGTTATTATTTTTATTCTAGAAAGATCTTTACATATGAATCCCGGTAAAAGGCGTGTTTTTTCGTGGTGCCCCCCCCTTTAAAAAAAACGGTAATTTGCGCGTCTCTGACGGTGCCAGGTGCCAGCGTTTCGGGCAGACGATGGCACAGCTCGACAGAGACGAGGCGCGAGCTCCAGTCGGCATCTGCACAAGCAGAAAAGCCTTTAATCGCGAAAAAGATAGCGCTTCGGAGTGCGCGTAACACTCCCTCGATTTTAATGCAGTTTTTAATTGGATAGAGGCCCATTATTTTCCAATACAGAAGGGGCAGTGAGGCACGTAAAGCTCTTGAATATTTTTTCGGCGAATCGTGTTCGACAGCATAATGATTAGCCGCGGTGCCGAATTTGCCTCCCAAAATGAAAAGCAAACTTCATGCAAGGCGTAATTTAATTGTTTCCCCTTCACATGTGCCGCCTCTCATTGTCGGGAGCTTAACGCTTTGCTTGAGTCTGCTTAACCCTCATCCAGGCTGAGGTTTGAACCTGTGGGGACTTGGCATTTAGCAGTGGCAGAAACAAACACGAATACCACTGTGGAGGGCAAGAGCGGGCGGGTGAGGTGGAAGGGGGCGTAAACATGTAATCATATAGGTGTAATGTACAGTAACGCCGTCACATGATGCAGAGCGAAGGACGCGATGTCCAGCCAGTTCTTATGTGTCGGATGAAAAGCACATATTATTATTGTTATTGTTGTTGTTGTTGTTGTTATTTTCCTTTGTTTAGTTGCATGGAAAAATCTATCCACTCAATAGAGTCGCACGTTTTGTACTTTTTCATGCCTCTTTTCTATTTCTCTCAATCCACTTATTAAACGCTTTTTTTTGGCAGGCTTTTTTTTTTTTTTTTTTTTTTTTTTAAATAATTGTTGTCAGGAGCAAATATCCATCCTCGGTCTGTCCTCTACTCATTATTTTGAGTCCGTCCTTTTTTTATTTATTTATTTTATTTATTTTTTTTTAATCGTATAACGACTGTCAGTTTCCATTTCTATTCTTTAAATTTTTTCCCCCTCACACAGGGAGATTTCTTTGTCGTCTTTCTTTTTTTTTTCATGATAACCCTGACAGTCTTTATATGAATCCAGTGGGAACATCTGGTTTCTTCATTTCGAAGAAAAACGAAGGCACATCTGTACAATAAAAGAAAAAAAAAACTCCTATTGTTTTGTGTCACTGTACAAAACGAGTTGATTCCTGACCTTCGGCAATTCGACGAGCCCTCGGTTAAATCCTCCTGCGGCGTTTGGATGAAAGATATGAGAAGAAGAATCGGGGAATTATGCACAGAGCTATATGCTGAAATGTAGCGAGGGTAGTGTTTTACACAGCACACAGCGAACGGCGCCGTCGTCAAACAAGCACAAACACGAGACATTCAGACGCTTGGAAACGACTGCCTTGTGTCTAATTCGTTTCTGTCGCTGTGGCACAAGACAAAAGGGAGAGGAAATGTAATGTAATGTAGCTGGTGTCGGAGCATTTAAAGAGAAATCTTCAGCTCCGGATTTGTCTAAACATCTATATGAATTGTATTATTTATTATTATTATTATTATTATTATTATTATTATTTATTATTATTTTATTCTGTGTTAAAGCCAAATGAAATTGGCTTTACCAGTTCCGGACCCACAAAAATGCACAATAAAAAATACAAATAGTGCTTTAAAAATATTCCTATACCATATATTGAATAATCTAAACAAAAAAAAAAAAAAAAAAAAAAAAAATTTTAAAAAACACATTATTAACATAACAAATGTTCTCCAATTATCAAAAAGGAAAGGGAAAACTGACTCGTCTCTTCCGACTTTTTTTTCGAGGTCCCTTTTTACAACCCCCCCCCCCCCGAACATTTCAAGGTCATTAATCGTGTCTCATTGAAAAAGATATATATATATATATATATATATATATATATATATATATATATATATATATATATCTATATATATATTATATATATATATATATATATATATATATATATATATATAATCAAGATATGCATCTCGATCGTCGATTCGATCGTCCCGGCTTTCAAGCGACTATACACACATGACCAACCTACGGTGCTAATTAATTAAAAGATTTGCAAAAAGGCACGTGTCAGATGATAATCACACACAATAACCCATACGCACGCCAGCCGCACAGACCCCCCCCCCCCCCCCCCCCCCCCCCCCCCCCCCCCCCCCCCCCCCCCCCCCCCCCCCCCCCCCATGTTCCTCCCCCCCCCTCCCCCCACCCCCCCCCCCCCCCCCCCCCCCCCCCAGCCCCCCCCCCCCCCCCCCCCCCCCACCCCCCCCCCACCCACCCCCCCCCCCCCCCCCCCACCCCCCCCCCCCCCCCCCCCCCCCCCCCCCCCCCCCCCCCCCCCCCCCCCCCCCCCCCCCCCCCCCCCACCGCCCCCCCCCCCCCCCCACCCCCCCCCCCCCCCCCCCCCCCCCCCCCCCCCCCCCCCCACCCCCCCCCCTTAATTTGCTGCCTCGATCTGATGCGTATTTAGAAGCGAATCTGTCGACTTACTTACCGCACAACTAATTAATTGATATTGCGACGCTGTTCTTATAATCAGCGCCGGAGAACAAAAGCGGACACTGGCAGCGCAAATAATAGCGATCAAAGTGATACACTGGGATTTTGTTATTCGTTCCCCCCCCCCCCCCCCCCCCCCCCCCCCCCCCCCCCCCCCCCCCCCCCCCCCCCCCCCCCCCCCCGGTTCTCTCCTCGCCGATACAGCCACTAGATGACACCCTCTCTCTCTTTCTCCAGCTTTCTATTTCTTTCTGTCTGTCTGTCTTTCCATCTGTCTGTTTTGTCTATTTATTTATTTATTTATTTATTTTTATTTTTGCATACAATCTTTGCAAATCATTGAAGTCGCCTTTGCACGTAACACCCCGGACCCCAAACCCCACCCCACCGAAACCTCGCCTCGCCTCGGAGGCTGCCGGCTGTGTACGGTTGTTCGAGGCGACCAAACAAGACATTAGGAAGGACCTTCGTGACATCCTTACTCACAGATGCATTTCTGAAATGGCGGCATTTTGAAAGGCAGAAGGGAATTGTGGGTCAGCGGGCTTTGGCAAGGCGTAGCGGAACGGCAATAACATCCTGTTTAGGAGAAGAAAGGCTGATATTTGAACTTATCGCCTCTGAATCGAGGAGGACATTTTCCAGTGTTTTAAGTTCTTCCTGAGGTTAAATCCCCCCCTTTCTTTCTCTCTCTCTCTCTCTCTCTCTCTCTCTCTCTCTCGCTCATCTCCTCCTCTCCCCGGTTTTCACTGTCTCGTAGTGGGTCAGATTTTCCTCAAATGTCACCACGGGGCAGGAAGAAAGGGAAGGAAATGGAGAGTGGAAAAAGGAAAAAAAGAATGATTAGCCCTATTAATAATGATTCATAGGGAATCTAGGAAGCAGAGAGCAGGTCTCATAAAAATGGTGTATGTGTATGTGTTTATGCATACAGTATATATTTACAGTGTTGGGGAGTAACTAGTCACATGTCACTAACATAGTTACACGTACCGGTGTTACGTAATTTAATTACAAAATAAAATGTAACCAGTAATTTGTTACAGTTGCTGATGCTGAGAAAAAATGTGTAATTAAATTACAGTCCATGAAAATGTTAAAGATTGCCAATAGGGCTACATCCGAACAATTTCGTGTAAAATCAGTGCTTTAGACGACGGCGTGATTTTCTACTGAAACGTGATTTCAATGCGAATGATTTCGAAAAATATAAGTGTTTTTTTTTGGGGGGGGTTATAATGTTAACTTAAAGTGCCACCTAGTGGACACAAAATCCACTAATGTAATCTGTTACAATATTTTTTTTTAAAAAGTAATTGAACACTAAAAAATTGAACACAAAATTGTAACACTAATTGTTAAACTACTTATTACATTTGGAATAGGGTATCTATTACATTTACCAAGTAACCTTCCTATATTCATTCATTCATTCATTCATCTTCCACCGCTCTATACGATCCTCCCTCGGGTCACAGGGAGCCTGCACCCATCCCAGGCGTCCATGGGCATCAAGGCAGGATACACCCTGGATGGAATGCCAACCCATCGCAGGACACACACACTCACACATTTCACACACACATTCATACACTAGGGACAATTTTCCAAGGTACCAATCAACCTACCGTGCATGTTTTTTGAACCGGAGGAAAGAAAACCGGAGAACCCGGAGAAAAAACCCCCTGAGGCACCGGGGGAGGAGAACATGCAAACTCCACACACACACACACACACACACATGGCCGAGACAGGAAGGAACCCGGACCCTGGCGGTGTGAGGCGAACGTGCTAACCACTAACCACTAAGCCACCGTGCCCTCTACCTTCCCATATATATATATATATATATATATATATATATATATATAGATATATATATATATATATATATATATATATATATATATATATATATACACACACACAAGCTCAATCCTTTCATCCTTTCAAACCAAAGGTAACACAGTACAAATATTCTATTCAAATAAAGGCTATTCTATATCTCCTTACAGTATTTAAGTAGATTTTTCTGGTATCTTTACTTGTTTTAGATTTACATATCAGAGCCCAAACTTCTTTACTTTAACTTGAGTAGAAAAAAAATAAAAATGTTGTCAACACTTTAACTTTTACCACAGTCTTTTAAAGCATCTGTACTTGTATGTGTGTACTTTTGGGTTACATTTGAATAGAAATTTATAAAAGAACATTTGTTAAAATTCTATTCAAACGTACTATTTAAACGTATTGTTAACACTGATGAGTGAATCATTGACTCAGATTGCCCGGGTGACTCGTGATTAATTTTCGATTCCCTCGACACTCATTTCAAACCTATTTTGGTCTCAGGCGCTAACAAAAATACAACGCGACACGTTTTGGAAACTTAAATAAAATCAAAATGCATGTGTACCACAAAAAAATGTGGTATGAGATTCAGGAATGTGTTCAAATCGTATCGACTATTGATTCCATCGCGTAAATACGTTCCCAACATCGGTATTCATCAAGCATTTGTCACACAGCACCATTTAGCCTTGGGAGACTATAGCCTGTGTTGGGAAGGTTACTTTGGAAATGTAATAGATCACAGATTACAAATGAGCCTATTCAAAATGTAATAAGTAGCGTAACTTTTTAATTACTTTATAAAAGTAAAGTAACTTTCTAGTTTCTAACGGATATTTCCAACCAAATCATTTCCAAACTTTAAAGTCAAGCATAAAGTAGTACTCGTGTTTAACTGGTAGATTTTCCAAATCTTGAATTAAGTCCATATTCATTTCATTTTTAAGCACGACAAAGCCAGACTTCATAACAAAAAAAAATCTTTAATACTGACAGGACACACGTGGCGGAGGCGGGACTCAAACCCCCAATCCTGGAAGTGTGAGGCGAACATGCTAACCGCTAAGCCGCTAGGGAGGGGGTAGCTCAGTGGTCTAAGGCGCTGGGCTGCTGATCGGACGATCCGGGTTCGAGCCCCGGTATGGCCAAGCTGCCGCCCTTGGGTCCTTGAGCAAGACCCTTAACCCTCTGTGCTCCAGGGGCGCCGTATCATGGCTGACCCTGCGCTCTGACCCCAGCTATCAAGCTGGGATATGCGAAGAAAAGAATTTCACTGTGCTGTAATGTATATGTGACCAATAAAGGCTATTATATATCCTCCATCCTTTCATCTTCTTAAGCCACCGTACCCCGGCGAGAACGCAAGAATGAAACTGTCAGTAACTGTACCGTAAATTCTGGACTATAAAGCGCACCTGCGGATATAAGCCGCATCCGCTCTATTTAAAAAAAAAAACCAAAAACCCAAAAAAATCATAAATAAGCCGCACCTGCATACAAGCCGCATCCGCTTTTGAATTGTAAATGTACATGTATGTACCTAAATAGATCCTTTCCTAACCTGTATTTTAACACGGTGTAACGGTGGACGCTGCACAGAGACGCGGAGATCCGGAATTCATACAAAACAGGATTTATTAGAATAAAGAACTCAGGAGACGCCGCTCATACGTCAGAACGGAGGCTGGGCGGCCAGACAGGCTAGGGAGCCTTGCGCGCTCTGCGCGCCGTGTGGTACCGGGAGTACCGGAGAGCACGGTGGGAGCGGTGGCGGACTTGGAAGTCCGGGAATCGGGAACAGACAAAGGTTAGGCATAAACATATATCTAGCGAGCGTGTCCGCGACTAATAGTGCTACGATGCTACGAGACGTCCGCTTTTTGTACGACTGAACCTAGGTCTTATATCCTAGTGTGCTACGAAGGAGGGAAAGCTACGGAAGGTGGGATCGTGCTGACATGTGGAGCTTTGAATCCGGGCTTACTAGGTCGGGACGGAGGATTGTGGGTGAAAGGAACCGGGCTTATATGTAAAGGGAGAGGGAAAATTCAAGAAACCGCTGAGGGAGTCTGATTGGTGTGTGTGTGTGTGTGTGTGTGTGTGAAATGTGTAGCGTGTGTGGGGAGAAAAGAGCAGGAGAGGAGAGAGAGAGCACCGAGCAGCAACTTTGCTGATTAAAACGGGACAGAACCAAGAGAAAATAAGCGCTATTTACAGTATTTATCTTCATTTCTCCTGTGTGTGAAATCACGTCACCTTAACCTTGTAAAGATAGAGTTTGTCCTCCTTCTATCCGCTTCTACCCACTTATATCTGCTAAAGAGGAACTAGCGCATTCTTCTTCTTTGCATTTATTTTGTGTTAGTTTTGATTCTAATTCCGGTTAGAGCCCCTAGCGGTAGGGGGGTCGGGAAAAAATCTGCAGAATAGCCGCACCTTATTATTAGCCGCATGGTTCAAAACCTAGGAAAAAAGTAGCGGCTTATAGTCCAGAATTTACGGTAATTTTTTTTTCCTCAGTAACTGTAATGAATTACTGTTGCATTCATTTTGTAATTAAATTATGTAACTAGTTACTCCGTAATACATAGAGTAATATAGCCATAGACGAAGAGAAATTATACTGGACATGACGTATGGACCATATGATTTCTGTGGTTGTTTTTGTGTGTAAACAATTCCCATTCTACATTTAGTCTCCATTAGCTGTTATAAAAACCTCCACTCGATTTTGCACTTACTCATGGAGCTTATTCAGCCACGAGCATATTAGTGTAGTAGACGAAATGAGGAAGGACTGGAGTTTCCGTTCATCCCAAAGGTGTTTAATAGGTTTGAGGTCCGAGCTCTTGGGTCACAAAGTTCAAGTGAACGAGAATTTGCATGTTATTTAGTCGTATTCATTATTATGTTGTGAGGTTCTTTGTGTTATTCACACTTATTCGGGAACGTTTATTGGGTTCCACGCGCCACGGTGTTGCAGGACGAACCTTTTTTTTTTTTATTTTTACAGAAGCACCTCCCGAGAGAAAAGGACGTCCGTAACTAATACTACTACAAACCTAACAGACCAATCAGATCATCGCTAGGATCGAGTCAGATAGAAATCCCAAGGCGTTCACACAAAACAAGAGGAATCTGCCTTTAGCTTCGATGTTGCCCGCGGTCGGAATCGGGTTCTAGAAGAGATCAGATGTGCTAAAACATGAACCAGATTTAAATCCAGACTCAAAACTGTTCAGTTGTGACTGAATGTGCGCTTGTGCTGCGTCCGAACCGAATACACTGTTTTATGTATAATCGTTTTTATTCCTGTTTTAATTTATTTCATTATTGATTATTACTTTTATGTAAATCACCTTTGGATTTACTATTGCACGTGAAATGTGCTATATGGGTAAAATTGCCTGAGAGAGAGAGAGAGAGAGAGAGCGCGCTATTGTTTCTGGGTGGAAAACATTTTCGTCAAGTAAACTTATTCCCTCATGGTTTTGTGCAGCCAGCGTTGTATTTTTATTTATTTATTTATTTATTTATTGTTGGTTTCTTTTTGTATAATTTGTCAGACACACTTATTTTCGTTCATTATATATTTTTTTGACGGTGGGGGCATAGTGTTTCACGTTATGTGTGTGTGTGTCACGTGTGTGTGTGTGTGTGTGTTTGTGTGTGTGTGGTTTGTGTGTGTGTGTGTGTGTGTGTGGAGTTTGCATGTTCTCCCAGTTGTGCATGTCAGGGTCATCTCCCCGTGCCTCAGGGGAGTTTTTCTCCGGGTTCTCTGGTTTCATCCCTGGTCCCAAAACATGCACTTGAGGTTGATTGGCACCTTAGTGTGTGAATGTAAGTGTGTGTGTGCGGCCATACAGGGTGTGTCCTGGGATACGGTAGAAGATGAATGAATGAATGAATGAATGATATAGTTTGCCGGTGGTGGTAGTATTGGTGTACATTTAAACTATGGTGCGGTGTGTTACCCGGAGGGAGTGACAGTACCGTTACAGCTACCACGTCCACTCTTTTATACAAGTCGTAGAAGCACATCTGACTGTAAACGGCACGTGTCCCAATACTTTTGTCAATATGGCGCTCCGAACGAGTGGCAGAAGCAGTCGGCGTATCAGACGTTTCGAGAGGAAAACATGACACTCTTGTTGTCAAATGTCATCCGAAAAATCGTTGCTCCCTAAATCCTCCCTTCCTGCTTGACAAATAGAAAGCCTTGTTATTATATGCATGCATACTTTTGCTACCGTGTAGTTTATTTATTTATTTGTTTATTTATTTATTTTCCCCTTCCCGAACACCCTCCCATTACTATTAATACGATAGCGAACAGCAACATTCTGCCCTGCAGCTCTTGCTCCATCGCACACATGCCATTTCATCATCTCTCCCTGCCTTTTTCCTGGAACTTTTTCCCTTCTGAAAATGAGTCTCGCTATTGTGTTCGCTCGCCGTGTGTGTGTGTGTGTGTGTGTCACACTTCCCACCTAAGAGAGCAATTATTTCCTCATCCGCTCCGTCTTATCGCTCTCAACGATCTGCTCAGAGACACAAGGCGCTTCCATAAATATGGAGACGTTGCCGAGATCCCGCGCGCGGATAGCCACGGGCTTCGGGTGCCAAGGGACATAACAATGTTTCCCTCCTACAGAGAATGTAAATGAATCTCGTCGTTTTATCGCTCGCAAACACACCGATGGTGAGAAGCGATCGCAACAATCGCAGTGAGAGAAAAGACTTTTTTTTTATTTCGGGTTGCGTCGTGGTTGTGTTTTTTTTTTTTGTTTTGTTTTTTGTTTTTGTTTTTTTTTTCCTTTCCCTTTCATTTTTTTTCCCGCCCCCCCTCCCGCGCGAGTAAGCAAGTGCGACATGATCTCCGTTAATTAAGACATGAACTTATTTAATTAGGAGTGGAAATAGATCCGAGCCAGGACGTGCTCGGTGGGTGGGGGAAAAAAACAAAACAAAAAACAACTGAAATCATTTAGAAGGCTTTCTATCGGGCCTTTCCTTGACACGAGTCGATCATATTCCAAGAAGAATGAACTGGTGGAATGCCAGATGTGTTTAAAAAAATCTGCTGATATATCTGTGATCTAATTGTGGATGTGATTTTTACACACAAGCGAATTATACTGTTTATTTATTTTATTATTTTTATTTTACTTACTTTAAAGCAAAGATGCCTAAACTAGACATGTACTGTAGTAAGAAAATGGGCGGGGAAAACAAAAATGTATACTTATATCTTATACAACTTATAAATTAATAGTTTTGGACCCCTGTTAATATTCCATTCACACATTGGACCAAGAATAACCTCGTAATATGTGTCTATACCAAAATATGAACTTAATAAAAATTAATAAATCGACGCTCCGTCGATGTTTCTATCTTTCTTTTATGATATATATCTATATATTTATTATAATATATATACCCCCTTATAT
>JACRUU010000018.1:5185336-5197836 GCA_030449085.1 Kryptopterus vitreolus
GTGTGAGCTTTAATGCTTTGGGTTGTCGCCTGCTCCACAATTCCCAGCAAGCTTTGAAAACATGTAAGTCCCTTCCTAAATTGCTTCCCCAGGCCCGGCTAGTCTTGAGATTGGCTGCGAGTGCGAAAGGAAAAAGGGAAAAAAAAAAAAAAAAAAAAAAAACGCTGGCTGCTCGATGCAAGCGAATCGTCACGGGAGAGATCGTCTCAAAAAAAAAAAAAACAAAAACAAAACAAAACAAACAACAAAAAAAACACACTCGTGTAAAAAAAAAACAAAAAAAAAAAAAAGGGCAACAAAACAAGGCCACTATATTTAACCAAATCTCCAGCTTACTGCCGAGAGCTCGTGATAATGATATCCTCTTAACAAGCTCGACCGTGGCATTACAGCCGGAGTGATGATTTCAGCCGACATACACGGTTTAAAAAAACACACACACACAGCTTCTCTATCTTACTCACTTTTCCTGTCTCTCTCTCTCTCTCTCTCTCTCTCTGTGTATTGCTCTCTTTTTTGTGTGTCTTTCCCTAACACTGTAACTGTGCAGTAAACATTTCTGGACCTCTGCCACATAATGTAATCTGCGCTGTTTATTAGAGCGCCATTGTAAACACGGATCTGAAAAGGACATTGGAATGTGTTTACTCGCAGCGAGATGACCTTTAGCGGGATGATGCCAGTCAAGAACAGGTGTCGCTTCTGCCAACTAATAATCCATCTTCAGCTGACATAATAAGCTTAACCAGCGCTCTCTAGCTCTCTCTCTCGCTCTCTCTCATCTCTTTCCCATCCGTTCCTCATCTCATCTCCCTCCCTCGCTCATGTCTTCCTCCTGGGCCGGGTGTAAATCTGTGAAACGAAATTTGTCCGATCGCTAATTTGTTCGGAGACTAAATTATTGCAGTGACTATGAGAGAGAGAGAGAGAGAGAGAGAGAGAGAGAGAGAGGGGGGGTGAGAAAAGGAAAAGAGAGATGGAAAGGAGTATTTTTTTTTAAATACAGGAATCGAGAAAAGAATTGGAATTATAAGGATGAAAAGGAAAGTAAACAAAAAAGAAAAGAACAAAGGGGTAGAGTAAGGAAGGAAGAAAATGAAAGAGTGGAACAAGAAATTTGTACAAAGGAATGAAACACAAGAGACTTGAGAAGAAAAGGAGTAGAAGATAAAAAGAAGAGTAAAGAATAAAGGGGCTACAGAAATGCGAAAGGAGGTAAAGGGGAAAAGAAAATGGACCAAAAAAAAGGAGAGGATTAGTGACGAGATGCGAGAATAGACAAGAAGAGAAAGGGGGGGGGGGTGGGTGGGGGGGGGGGGGGGGGGGGGGGGGGGGGAGGGGGGGGGAGATGAAATTTTTGATATTTTAAAGAGAAAATTATAGATAAAAAAATGAAAAAGAGTGAACATGAGAGGGATATATTTTAAGCATTAAAAATATTTTAATACTAAAATATTCTAAAATAAAAATATGATATATACTTATATTTAATACGGAAATATTTTATTAAAATAATTTAATTTACATTTGAAAAGCAATCCTAAATAAGAGAGACTGAAAGAGGAGAGGAGAACGACGGGGATGTGGGAAATAGCATAGCATAGTTCCGGTGTTTGAAGGACTGAACGGAAAAGAATTGGAAAAGGGAAAATCGTATTAGAAGGATAGAAAAATCTTTACGTTTGTTGCATTAGAGTTTGTGTTGTTGGTTGCAGGTTGTGTGTTACATTTACATTTGCAGCATTTGTCAGACGCCCTTATCCAGAGCGACTTACAACTGAGCAATTGAGGGTTAAGGGCCTTGCTCAAGGGCCCACTAGTGGCAACTTGGTGGTGGTGGGTTTTGAACCTATGATCTTCCGGTCCAGAGTCCAACACCTTAACCACTGGGCGTTTAAGGCTCATTAAGGGCGGTCTAAAGGTGTTACTGTTCAAAAGCATACGCTTCCTAAACTTCGTAGGGGTTCGTGATCCCACGCGTGATCTCCTGGCTAAGTTTTGCTAGTTCAAAGAATAGAGGAATGTCATGGGGTTGTTTTTTTAATAAGGAAATCATTGGTATCTGAAGTGAAATGCTTTATTTGATTTTGCGAAATGTTCCAAGATCTCAGAAATCATGGTAGAGTTATACAGATGTCAAAAAGGCGGAAATGTGCGATTAGGTGGCATTGACATTTGTGTTTGTCTTTCAGAAATAAAAAGAGTAACGTGTTCGCAGAAACAAAACCCGTATAATTACGCTGTAACATTTGTGGTCTCTGGAATCGGCCAAAAAAATCAATCAATAAATAAAACTGTCGGGTAAAAACTGCATTTTCACAAATGAACCAATTGAAATTTGCCTTCATGTAGTGTGCAAAGGATAATAAGCAATAATGTAATAAACAATATAAGAACAATTTACAACAATTATCCGGTTTGAAAAGTTTACCCATCGCAGCCCCAGGTCTTAACTGTTTGTGTTGAAAGAATGACTTCAAATATACTTTAGTTTATTGTTTAGTTTGTTTGTTAATGAGTTTATCAGTCTTGAGTGTATATAATATATGTATAAGTAGGTCCTAATATACAAGTATGTGTATAATATATAATATATAATATATATATATATATATATATATATATATATATATATATATATATATATATATATATATATAGCATAGCTATGACTAATAGCCTATATCATAGCTATTACATAGATATATATATATATATATATATATATATATATATATATATATATTTATTTATTTATTTATTTATTTATTGTAAAAGCCCATGTAAATAGGGTCAACTATCTGAAACCTGTGGTAAAAATAAACAATATAAAGTTCCTGAAAATCTTTTCTACCACTTTTACTACTTGGGACAATCAAAGGACTAATGACGAACTATAACTACCAACTACCACATAATATCTAACTATTTTTAAGCACATCCAGTATTAACTCTTAAATAGATTAGATTGTGGATTATATGTGAACATACGTCATAATAATTACATGAATACATTATTAAGGATCGTTTTACATCGAATAAATAAATGCTAATTTTCCGTTCCCTCTTAATTATTAACATTTTACCTGACCTGAAACATAAAAAGGCCCGCCAAGATCTTTCAGACTACCCTGATTGCCCTCAGTATGAGACATATATTTTAGAACCCATTAATCTTCGCACACTTTCTTCTCCTATTTTAGGACTCGACCTTATGATGTACCACTTATAGGCTCCTGAATGGAGCAACAGAAAAGAGTTCACGCTATCCAGTGGCATTTCGAGTTTTAACGATGCCACGAGCCATCTTTGGGGTGACATACTTTCCCGTCAATCTCGACGAAACACTATCACTACTAATTAAAATGGTGAGGGAAAATAGTGAACCCGGAAAGTTTTGTGTTTAGATTTGTAGTGGGTCAGGGATGAATTTTTATTTCCACGAAGTTTCTTTTCATGAGTTTTCTTTTTTTTTTATTTTACTTTATATACACACAGTTCCTAAAATCAGTAGGATCTTTTAAAAGGAAGGTCCCCACAATGTATGGATTTGGGAGGACCCCACAATGTATAATAATGTGTGTGTGTGTGTGAGTGTGATTGATTTTTATTATCTTATGACCAGTATGACAGTCCAAAATAAAATATTGACTGTCTTATTGGAATTTTTAAAACAAATTTGAGATCATGTTTTAGATATTTTTTCACTATGATTTTGTTTAAGATCTGCAAGACATTTTAAAGTAAGGACCGGCCGGTTTTGACACCCAGGTATCGCCAAGCTGACACTCTTGTGTAGGGTTGCGTATCATTTTCATTTTATCCACTCCGATTCATATTCCGAGTCCTCTTCCGATACTTATCCATTCCCAGTTTCGATTTCGACGGTGAGACGACCGCAGAGTCATGTTGGTCGTGACATCTCACTTGCAACATATTAGTTTATGACAATTATCTTTGTCTTCGGTTTTTACAAAGAGTAGCCACACTTGTGAGCGCTTACCGCGGTTCATCTTGTAAACGGATGTTTAGATTACTACATAAGGTCCTGGCAGATTGGACTTGCAGAAGGTCCTGGCAGATTGGACTTGCAGAGGTCCTGGCAGATTGGCAGGTGAAAAAAAAAAACCTACTACTCCTTACCCAACATCCTACTCCTGGGTCCTTGAGCAAGGCCCTTAACCCTCTTCGCTCTAGGGGCGCTGTATGATGGTCGACCCTCCGCTTACAAAAATACGCCGGTATATGCAGAGAGAGTTTAATTGTGTGTAATGTGACAAATAAAACCTATTCGTCTGTATGTACCCATAACACATAAAGACTTTGTGTGTGTGTAATAGTTTTCCTAATTTTTCCCATCATGCTAATGCTAATAGCTCATTAAACGTCATCACAGCATGTGATTCATCAAACGCTTCTTTGGTCACTTTAATAATCCATATACTGGCCTACGTCTCTGTGTGCGAAACACTCTCGCGTCTCTTTATAAAGCGCTTTCGGCCTTGAGACTGGAACCAGCCCATGTTGATGATGAGAGACAATCGAGACACGGTATTAAGAATCGCACGCGAGCGCAACGCCGGACGGCGACGCTGATTGACGCGCCGCGATCGCAAGATCTAGCCAGGTGCGTTTCTGACGAGCATTCCTGTGATCTGAACACCAGCCCGACTCGTCCTCTTAGCACCCTCCGTAATAAGCGGCTTCAAAGTGCGCTAGCCCTCGCGTATGTGCGCTAGCCTTCGCGATAAGATCTGGAGTCCCTCTTTTCCTTTTCATAATGCTCTTTTTTTTCCTTCCCCCTCCTCCTTCCTACCCCTCATCTCTCTCTCTCTCTCTCTCTCTCTCTCTCTCTCTGTCTTTTCTGCTCGTGCTCTCTCGCTCGTTCGCGCTTGCTTTCTTCGCTCTTAGTTTTCTTAAGAAAATGTCAGTCTAATCGCGTCGTAATGCTTTGATAATGGGCTCTTTTTACATGGGCAAAGAGCACTCACTTCAGTGTTTTAAAGCACCAGGATTTGGGGGTGAGGGAAGAAATGAATAAACGAACGGGGAGGGGGGGGGGGGGGGCAAAAAAAAAAAATCAATTTCGCATTCGAGCTTCCTTTCACAGTGCTTCTGTTTGACCTCACTCGACAGGCCCTTAATTGTTTCACATAAAGACGTAGGGAGATCAGACAGCTCGCTGTACGTTCGCGCGCTCAGCAAAGTAGTGCGAGAGTGCTCTTTAGCGAGGGGGGAAAAAAACGGCGGACAGGGTTGAAAAAAAAAACGGGCCGCTTGAATAAAGTGGTAGATAGTAAAATGTTGACGTTCAGCACTTTTTTTTTTTTTTTTTTTTTAAGAAAATAAATGTTGATGTTATCCCATCGTAGGCCTTTCTTTGATTTTCTTGCTTTCCTGAAATGAAAAAGAAATACTTTATTTCTGCACAATTGCACTTCCGAACAAACGGGAAATAAATTTTCAAGTAGATTATTTCACGTCAGAGCTGCCGCGCAAGTCACTATAAAGAGTTTTTTGCTATAGAAATGATAATACAAAGGGGCACGGTGGCGTAGTGGTTAGCACGTTCGCCTCACACCACCAGGGTCCGGGTTCGATTCCCGTCTCGGCCATGTGTGTGTGGAGTTTTGCATGTTCTCCCCGTGCCTCAGGGGGTTTTTTTTTTTCTCCGGGTTCTCCGGTTTCCTCCTCCCCCGGTCCTAAAAACATGCACATGGTAGTTGTTGATTGGCACCTTGGAAAAATTGTCCCTAGTGTGTGAATGTGTGTGTGTGTGTGTGTGTGTGTGTGTGTGTGTGTGTGTGTGTGTGTGTGTGCGATGGGTTGGCATTCCATCCAGGGTGTATCCTGCCTTAATGCCCATAGACGCCTGAGATAGGCACAGACTCCCCGTGACCCGAGGGAAGATCGGATATAGCGGTAGAGAATGAATGAATGAATGAATGAAATGATAATGACACTTATTAGAAAAAAAGAGTTTAGGGGTACAGATGGGGAAATGAAGCTCCTTCTGGCCAATCAGTTTTAAGAAATAGTTAACAAATATTTGATACAGTTACATTCATGTTAAGGGCCTTGCTCAAGGGCCCACTAACGGCCGCTTACTGGTTGTGGGATTTGAACCTATGACCTTGTGGGCTTAAAACACTACCACCTCACTTGTTCTCACACACACACACACACACACACACATTCACACACACACATTTAGTCAGACACTGATCCACATGCTTTTCGAGCACGCATTCACATAATTGTTCACAGGCGCACATTTGCACACTTTTTCCACACACTCATTCGCACACTTATTCACACACTGATTCTCACACATACAGATCATTAACACCTTCTTTACACGGACACACATTCACACACTCCTCCACCAACTCATTCACACACTCGCACACATCCACACACGCCCATTATTTACCCAATCTTTCACACATACTCATTCATGCATACTTATGTGCACAATCGTTCACACACTTGTTCACACATTCACATGCTTGTTCACACATCTACACACTTGTTCAGACATTCACATGCTTGTTCACACATCTACACACTTGTTCACACATTCACATGCTTACACACACACACACACTCTCAAACATTCACACACTCATTCACACATTCATAGACACAGAGACAAACACTTATTCACATACTGATTCATGTGTGTTCATTCATGCACGCACAAACACAAACACACACACACACAAACACACATTAAATGCCAAATTAAAAACAACAATCCATCTACTGGTGTTATTTGAGAGATGGTTGGAAGCCACTGTAGATCTCAGAGGAATCCCATGTGAACAATAACGCATGTAACAGACAGAAACAGACTGTAGCTCAGGATCAAACCCTGGAGCTGCCAGGAGGCAATTTTACAAAATGATTTCATTATGGAATAAAATTATTTCTTAAAAAAGGAATGTCTTTGTGGAAAAAATGGAACAAAAATGCTATTTATTTATTTATCTATCTACCTATTTATCTATCTATTTATTCTATTTATTTATTTATTTATTCATTAGAACCATTGATCCTTACCCCTTCTGCCAACCTGCAGTTTGGAATTTTATCACCTCGAAATTCCTTACTACTGCTAAAGCTCCTGCAGACGGTCCTACCATTGTGAGGAAATTTGAAAACATTAGATACATTACGTTTTCCAAAAAAAACACACCACATGTTGAAACTAAAATGAATTTCTTGGCTACACGATCCTTCCGTTTTTCCTTCATTGTTTACGAAATGTCTTTGGATGTGTTAGCATTTCATTTTCCCATCACATAAGAGACCTACGGCTTGTTCCAGTATTACAATGCCCCTGTGCACAAAGACCCCTCTGTGAAGATATGTCATACAAATTGAGACTTTTTTATTTTTATTTTTATAGACAAAATGACATTTTTGATTATGGATGCAGAGAAAAATGTGTCCACTAATTTGTACCTGTTTGTAGTCGTTGTTTTGGGGTTTGTCATGTTTATCCCGCAGCGCCACACACACCTCCCCATTCAACAACATGGTTCGATTTGAGGTACCTGAATACATTTACAGAATAATTATCTAGAGCGACTTACAACAGAGCAATTGAGGGTTAAGGGCCTTGAATCTTTTGATTATGGATGCAGAGAAAAATGTGTCCACTAATTTGTACCTGTTTGTAGTCGTTGTTTTGGGGTTTGTCATGTTTATCCCGCAGCGCCACACACACCTCCCCATTCAACAACATGGTTCGGTTTGAGGTACCTGAATACATTTACAGAATAATTATCTAGAGCGACTTACAACAGAGCAATTGAGGGTTAAGGGCCTTGAATCAAGGTTTGAAGGTTTCACAGGTTTGAACCTGTGATTTTCCGGCCCAGAGTCCAACACCTTAACCATTGGGCTACACCACCTCCCAATAAATTAGTATTAGGTACCATAATACTAGGTACCATCTACCAATAAATTAGTCATGCTGCTAATTTAATTGTGACTATCTTTAGACACATTTTACAGCGGGGCAAACCCGAGCCATTTCCATACGACTGATGAAACTGCGCCCCCTCTTGGAACCTTGGGTCAAAGCGTGCCGCCATGTTGTATTTTGTATTTCGCAAGTGTGATGCGGGGCGGGAGGCGGAGAACTACGGAAGCTTGCTGTGCCGAACCGCGGTGAAATTGTAAAAACGCGTTTATTTTTTTTTCAACATAAACCATGAAGTGGAATTAATTGACAGTAATGATTAATCTCCCAGCTGTAAATGGAGTGGATGAATGGGGAACGCTGACTGCACCCCGGACCTCCTCACATCATCTGCATCAGTAACTGACCTTAATAATGACCTTGTGGCTGAATGAGTAAAGCTTTTTTCCAGATGTGTGGAGGTTATAGGATGTAGAAAAAGTGTCCACAAATGCTTGAGCCAAAAATGTTTAGAAAAGTCTATGTATGTGTCAAATATATATATATATATATATATATATATATATATATATATATATATATATATATATATATATATATATATATATATATATATATATAATATGTGTGTGTTTGTGTGAAATCACAGACTCACTTCTGGATGAACCCCCCCCTTTCCCCTCCGTCCTGTCACTCAAAGTGACGGACACAGCGGATTGGAGATGCACAGAGGCTGCCGTCAGCCACCATCACCATCACCCTCTTTAATGATGGAGGTGAGTGTGAATCAGAGTGTGTGTGTGTGTTTGTGTATGCCAACCAGAGCAATAATGAGCAACTTGACATGGCTGCATTATTATCCATTAGGGCCATGCTGTGTGTGCGGATAGAGACTGAGTCCCGTGGTTATTTTTTATTCTGTAAAAGCAGGAACAGAGGTGAAGGATGGTGAGCGGTGAGGGTTTTTTTTCTTTTTTTCCCTCCCTCCGAGGCCCCGGCGGTGCCGTGTGGCACCACTGTGACAGCGATATTTCTGTCAAATTAAACAGAGATTATGTCCACGATATCATCTGGCATTTTGTGACACGTAGAGCAATTTTTCAGAACCAGTCCGGATACATTAACCACAAATGACCTTTTTTTTTTTTTTTCTTTCTCTCTTCTCTCTCTCTCTCTCTCTCTCTCTCTCTCTCTCTCTGTGCCATGTGACAAACACAGTGGAAAATGCCTCTGGTATAAAAACAATGTAGTCAGGGGCTGCGCTGAAACTAAACCCGAAACCGAATTAAAACCAGGTTGGCAGAGATTAGATAGATGATAAAATGATACTATTAATATTAACAACAATGTCAATAATAATACTAATAATGCATTATTAGTAGTATTATTATTATCACAATGATTATTATTACTTTAATGATGCTTCAAAGCTTTTCTTTTGGACTTTACTAATACACTGCAGCTCTTGACCTTAACCCAATTTTATTAGTTATTTTAGTTTTTATTGTTCTTTTCTTGACATTTTTTTGACCATTCATGTGACACTTCTAAAACAAAAAAATAAAATGTTTTCCTCGTACACAGGCATAATATTTGAAGTAGTAACACAACTTTTCGCGAGATGAAATATACTAATCACTGCAGTAATAATGAGACACGTACTGAACCTCCTTGTGTACATCGTGGTGATTATTGTAAAAAATGCTTTATCACATTAATATTATTTAGGGGGCGGGAGTAGAAGGTGGAGCGGGACGCCCTCTGTTTCAGTGATAAAAAATATAGAGACCAGAGAGAGACCAGAACCAAAGAAAAAAGTGAAAATATGCACTCTATCCTCCTATCCAACTGTGCCAACATCTGGCAAGAGTAAGGCTATATATATATATATATATATATATATATATATATATATATATATATATATATATATATATACATATATATATATATATATATATGAGTGAGAGAGAGAGAGAGAGAGAGAGATGGGGCACGGTGGCTTAGTGGTTAGCATGTTCGCCTCACACCGCCAGGGTCCGGGTTCGATTCCCGTCTTGGCCATGTGTGTGTGTGTGGAGTTTGCATGTCCAAAAACATCCCCGAGTTTGATTCCCAGTTTGGAAAATTTGTCCTCTAGTGTGTGAACTGTGTGTTGTCCCTAGTGTGTGTGTGTTTGTGTGTGTGTGCCCTGCGATGGGGAATATATATATATATAAACTGCGATGGGGATATATATATATATATATAAACAGGGTCAGGTTCTAAAAACATATCCCCAGCTTTTAACATCTCACGAAGCAATCCATCAACCATGTTCTATCCATCATCCGAAAATGGAAAGAGTATGGCACAACTGCTAACCTACTGTACCAAGACATGCCCGTCTACCTAAACTGACAGGCTGGGCAAGGAGCGCATTGATCCAAGAAGCAGCCAGATGGCCCATGGTAACTCTGGAGGAGCTGCAGAGATCGACAGAGTCTGTGGATCTATGAGAGTCTGTCTACAGCACAACTATTAATCGTGCACTCTACCAATCTAGCTGTTTTGGAAGCGTAGGCCCTTGTTGACAAAAAAGAATTAGAAGTCCTTTTTGCAGTTTGCCACAAGTCAATGTAGATAGCCAGCAAACATGTGTAAGAAGGTCATGCAAAACGCTCTGGGTGGTGGAAATCTAACACTATAAATCAGCCTGAAAACACCATGGTGGTGGCAGCGTCATGCTGTGGGGATGCTTTTCTTTGTTGATGGGAAGATGGATGGAACTAAATGCAGGGAATAGTGGAAGAAAACCTGTTAGAGACTACACAAGACTGGGGTTCAGAGGTTCAGCTTAAAGCACGAACCAAAACATACAGCCAGAGCGCCAATGGATCGGTTCAGATCAAAGCATATTTATGTGTTACACCGGCCCGGTTAAATTCCATACCTAATTAATATTGAGAATCTTTGGGAAGATTTGGAAGATTTCACATGGAGTTGTTTTGGAAAGAAGAATGGGCAAAATGAGAGTTTCTAGATGTGAAAAGCTGGTAGGGACATACCCCATAATGCTGTAATTGCAATGAAAGGTGGTCCAACAAAGCAGTGACTCAGGGGGGCATACATACACACGGCGCACTTATCATATATTTATTTATTTTAAAAAAGTATTTAACATCATATATCATTTTTCTCCCACTTCACAATTATGCGATGTGCTGTGATCACACAAAAATACATTTAGAATGTAATTATAACGTGACAAAATGCAGAAATATTCCAGGGGTATGAATAGTTTTGCAACTATTGAACACTTAAGAGGATGAATTGGAATAACAACAACAGCAACCCAAACCAAAATGAATACATGATAAATATCAGTATTTAGTGACTTATTTTGCGTTCTATCACTTATTAGGCACAAAAGTGTCCATACTATTAAACCTCTTTTCCATTTACTGTTTTCAGCCTTTCATTCCATTTCTAAGCGCAGTGTAGGACCTGACGTGGAAACAGGGGCGTTACAGAGTCGAAGCCACTCCAGAGAGTTTGTCTACGTCAAAATCTGCAGTAGACCATCAATTAGCAAAGCGTAATGTAGAGATGAAGAGCAATACATCAGCCTCCATGCTGGGCTTTTTTTTTTCTATTCCTGTCTCCCGACTGGAGTTCCAGGAGCCTGAAACCACAGCGGGGGGTCCCAGCAATTAGTCCACACGAGATTGAGAAGCTCGAGGGTTGGTGCCTTGCACCTGGAAAGGCGTCCATTTATTTATGACGCGGCGCGCGTCAGGGAGATGACGGAAGGTTCCTTTCCGCGGAACGCAAAAGCGACTAATTGATTCCAGCGTCTGTGCGGCAGAACAGACAGCGCGGCATCAAAAAGCAAAAGGCGGTAATTTAGGCTGATGAATGACAACTCCCGGCCGCTATTCAGCACACTCATTAGAACCGCGTTTTCACACGTCACTATGTGCCACGCTTCACCTCTTTACCTTTTCAGTTTCTCTCTCTCTCTCTCTCTCTCTCTCTCTCTCTCTCTCTTCTCTTGTTTCTTCCATACTTTTTTTGTGTAACCAGGAAACTTATAAACAAATAGCTCGAATATTGCGATGTCATAACGAAGGAGCAGAAAAGCAAACGGGATTGAATTGTTTGCTGAAGCCAACGGTGTGTTTGAACGTTGACAGCCATCTGTGAGTGTTCCTTTTCCACTCTGGCTAATGAGCAGCTTGTCTTCAGCGGCCCACTCCCAGGAGAGACTGTGCAGATGCTGGCCTCAAAAAAAAAAAAAAAAAAAATCCAACACATGCATATGAAATAAACAGCAAGCATAATACGGAACTGTAACGTCTCCGAGCAGGATGAGCGCTTATGATCATCTGAAGTAGTTGTCAAATATAAGAGAGGTAGAAGCAGTGTAGCGGACTGGATCATGCAGGTGTAGTAGGAATATACGGGGAGTAGGGATATGTAAAGGTATGGAGGGAGGTCTTATAGGTGTGGTCAGTGTTCAACAATATTATATATATATTATATATATATATATATATATATATATATATATATATACACATATATAGTG
>JACRUU010000018.1:5202836-5212836 GCA_030449085.1 Kryptopterus vitreolus
ACTTGTGTATATTCCAGGGACAACTTTATCGCAACTGCATGCTAATTAACAAACATCAGACACGTTACTCTTGCATAGGTAGCTGTTATTAATTAGCGGTCTAAGATGCGACGCAATTAAAGATGCACGCCCCAATTTACCAAACGACTTCACTTTAATCCTGCAAGATTTGTGAGGGATTTGGTGTACCGAAGGCGATCAGGGTGCTCAAGTGCTAATTAAGCTCGCACGGGGGAGGGGGGGAGGGGGTGTGTAAAGTCTGTATTCTAGAAGGAACTTAGCAAAGATGGCTTTAGTGTTGCAAGGCATCCTGGGCCGCAGCAATGGGCACGTCTCAAAAAGTGATAAATAATAGCACGTTCGTCTCACACCTCCAGAGTCCGGGTTCGATTCCCGTCTCGGCCATGTGTGTGTGGAATTTGCATGTTCCCCCCGTGCCTCAGGGGGTTTTTCTCCGGGTTCTCAGGTTTCCTCCCGGTCCAAAAACATTCACGGTAGGTTGATTGGCACCTTGGTAAATTGTCCCTAGTGTATGAATGTGTGTGTGCCCTGCGATGAGTTGGCATTCCATCCAGGGTGTATTCTGCCTTAATGCCCATAGATGCCTGAGATAGGCACAGACTCCCCGTGACCCGAGGGAAGGATTGGATGTTAGTGGTAGAAGATGAATGAATGAATATGGGGAAGCTCGTTCGGCAGGAGGATAAAAGAATCCTGTCCCCGGGACGACGTGTTTTCCAAAACAACTGGATAATGTGCATTTATTCTGTCAGGAAGGGCTTTCATAGTCGGTGCCATGCACAAGACACAAATATCTACACAAGTTGCAATATTAGAATAGTCTTTAATTGTCACGTTACAGCACAGGGAAATTGTTTTGGAAGCTGGGGATAGAGTTCCATGATACGGCGCCCCCTGGAGGGCCATGCTCAAGGACCGACCTTGGCGATCCCGGGGCTCGATCAGTAACCGAGCGTCTTAAACCACCGAGCTACACCAGCTTTACTGTTAGAGCTGGGAGATTAATCGTCATTATCGATTAATTCGAGTTTATGTTGAAATAAATCGATTGTACGATTTGACTTCGGTTTGGCACAGCGAGCTTCCGTAGTTCTCCGCCTCCCGCCCAATATTACACTTGGGAAACACCAAATACAACATGGCGGCGGGAATCCGAAAAGCTTGTTTCCAAGAGGGGCGCGGTCTCATCAGTCGTATGACATCGTAAACTTCAGACGTTCAACAAACCGAAACCCCGTCTGTAAAATTGTGTCTAAAGTTTGTGGCAACTAAAAAGGTACTAATTTATTCCAACACTCAAACAGAATCAGTATTGTTGTGTTATGGGGGGGCGGCGTGTGTGGCACTGCGGGATAAACATGACCGAGGCAAACCCCAAAACACCGACTACAAACAGGTACAAATAACGGACCCCACATCACCCCCCCCCCCCCACCCCCCCCCCCCCCCCCCCCCACTGTACCCGGAATCGAATTTTGTTAAAAAAATTCGTAGATAAAATTTTTCTGACATATCACCCAGCTCTAATTATAATATGTTCTCAGATGTGCATATTTCATGACCAAAATGGTAAGAATATTCTGATTACGTTGATTTGATGATGCAACACCGTGAGCCAATCCGTTCTAGTTCGGGAAACGTTATCTTCCATTATCTTTTTAGGCCTATTCGCAAAATGTGCCTTCACAGTAATTCTATTCAATCAAACATTGAATTTATTATTATTATTATTATTATTATTATTATTATTATTATTCATTATCAGTTCTTATCAGTCCAGGGTTGGTGTGATCAAATAAAGGAATGACCTTGAGCCAATGAATTTTGCTTCATTTCCCACTTTGTGTATATACACACACAATTTACACTTATCAGTGCATATGCACCATTGATAAATGAGGGTCTGTTTTTTTTAATCACACCAAACCCTATATTCTAACACGACCCATTAGGAAGGAGAGCACCTTCAGGTCCGTAACTGATGATTAGAAAAAAAAAATTCTCAGGCATTTTGCGATGAGTGTATAATTGGATTTATTACATTCTTAATCACTACATATGCACGTCGGCTTCAGCGATCCAAACCCCGTCTTCATTTACAAATAGTTACACAAAAGCCTATAGAGTAGATAGTGCTAGGGGTTGTGTATGTATTTGCTCTGGGGTCTGGGCTGTTTATATCTTTTTTTGGTGCAGCCAAGCGTGGAGTGTTGCGAATCTCAGAGGGACCCGTGCTGTATGTGTGTGTGTGTGTGTGTGTGAGTGTTATATCTCCTCGTGTATGAATCTGAGCGTACGATGTTAGCTTAGTTATCTGAATACGATGATACGCACGAGGGTAGAAGCAGACCCATGCAGGTCCTAAAGGGTCTAGTCCGAAGTCAGGTCAAGTGGCTTTGATGGCCATTTTAGACGTATACAGTGGTGTGAAAAAGTGTTTTCCAAACCACCGAAAACACGGACCCTTCGCAGTAACGGCCCGGCCGACCAATACATTCTCCAAGAGCCCAATGACGACTTATTCAGGATATCACAAAACACCCCACAACAACATACAAAGAACTACAGGCCGGTCACGACTGGTACGCTTTGGAAAAAAATACAAGTATAGCATATCGATTAATAATAATAATAATAATAATAAATAAACAAATCGATTAACTTTTATACACCTGCTTCTTTGCAAATCAGTGAATCTTAGCATCCCTGGTGTGTGTGTGTGTGTGTGTGTGTGTGTGTGTGTGTGTGTGTGTGTTTCAAGTCCACTTCCGTTGTACTGAGGAGTCTGTTGGCTTGTAGAAAGAAGCTGTTACACAGTCTGGATGTCAGGGCCCAAATGCTTCAGTGCCTCTTTCCACACAGCAGGAGGGGGAAGCCACAATGCTGGCGGCTTTGCAGATTCTCGCACTTTTGGTTTAAAATAGAAAATAGATCTAAAATCTAAAACAATTTTAATTATTCTAAGAACAATCTAATATATATAAATAAATTACATTTATTTTACAATTACGTAACGCTGTTTATGTGTGTGTGTATGTGTATATATATATATATATATATATATATATATATATATATATATATATATATATATATATATATATATATATAGTTACTTATGAAAATGTTAATGTTACATCTGATCAATTTCTTGTAAAATTAGTGCTTTAGACTACGGAAGCGGCATATATCTGGGGGGGGGGGGGGGGGGACATATGATTTTTTGCCGTACTAGAATAAAGTATAATTGCACATTCCACTACTGTTGGTGGCAGTGGCTCGCTCTCAGTCTCTGAGTATGCACAGGAAGTAACATGACGAATAAATATGGCGAAGTGTAAGAAGCATGTACCAAACCCCCTATCGCCCCCAGCCCCCCCCCCCCAAATCAACATTCTGATGCAGCCTTATGTTTGAAAAATGTAACCTTTTTTTCCGAGGGTTTGAAACTTTTTCTCCTTAGAATGTTAACTTAAAGCGCCACCTTCTGGACAAATGAAAATAATCAAATGTAATCAGTTACTTTACTTTTATAAAGTAATTGAAAAGTTACATTACTTATTACATTTTGAATAGGGTCATTTGTAATCCGTAATCTATTACATTTC
Organism: Kryptopterus vitreolus; assembly: GCA_030449085.1. NCBI lineage: Eukaryota > Metazoa > Chordata > Actinopteri > Siluriformes > Siluridae > Kryptopterus > Kryptopterus vitreolus. The sequence goes on from JACRUU010000018.1 coordinate 5,206,466, forward strand.
CAAAGTAACCTTTCATTCATCCATCTTCTACCGCTTTATCCGATCTTCTCTCGGGTCACGGGGAGTCTGTGTCTATCTCAGGCGTCTATGGGCATTAAGGCAGGATACACCCTGGATGGAATGCCAACCCATTGCAGGACACACACACACACTCACACACACACATTCATACACTAGGGACAATTTTTCCAAGGTGCCAATCAACCTACCGTGCATGTTTTTTTGCACCGGGGAGGAAACCGGAGAACCCGGAGAAAAAACCCCCCTGAGGCACGGGGAGAACGAGAACATGCAAACTCCACACACCCACATGGCCGAGACGGGAATCGAACCCGGACCCTGGAGGTGTGAGGCGAACGTGCTAACCACTAAGCCCCCGTGCCCCCTCCAAAGTAACCTTCCCAATAATAATCACTATGAAAAGACAATGTCATTCATTGCCATAGCTATAAAATGTGTACTGTGTTTGAATTTTGGACATCCATGTCAAGCTTTGAAGGCCACGTAAATGCTCGGAAAAAACGCAACAGCGAGACTCGGACGCCAGCATCGGCAATTAAGAGTTACACGCAACATAAAAGTCCACCTTAGAAGAAGCCTCGCAAAAAGCGGAGCACGTGAACGACTTTTTCAAGCCGGCTACGATTCCGCGAGACATCCTCTCTGAGGCACGGCCGTGATCAACCAAATGAATGGCCAAAAAAGAAGTCAATTAGTATAAATTTATAGACATTTTCAGAAACGCCTTTGCTTAGAAAAATAGCAGCTTTGTAGTTCAAAATGTTTTTTTTTTTTTTTTTTTTTTTTTTTCCCTTCAGCAGTTGCTTAAATCCTAAAATGAGTACTGCAATCTTCTGGCACAGGCACACTGTAATGCTTTAAAAAACAATTTACAAACTGTCATTGCTGTAATTACAGTAACTAATTACCTTCCTCTGCAAACAAATAGCTTAACGTAATGCTTGGGCCCAATCAACGTTTTTTTTTTGTTTTTTTCCAGAAATGCAAAATTCCCAAAGCCAAAAGGGTATTATATTTATTTATTTTTTGTCTTTTTGGCAAACCTGAAAAGGAGTCGGGAGGAGGGAAATAACGTACTTTGTTTTATCCACACATAATTCCCTGGGAATATCATATCATAAATATTTGCATTCAGTTCTTATCGGGACATTTGCATTCGCGCGCTTATCAGTCGGCGAGCCAGGCGCTGGCAGATAGCGAGAACGGCTTCCACGCCATACACCCGTTTCTAATGAGTCACGTCCTGAGCTGATAGCACATTTTGGCTAGAACTTTATCGCCAGAACTAGGAGGTCATTTTCTCCGAGAGTTGGCTCATCACACGAACTGCATTTTTTTTTTTTTATCACCTATTTGATGTGATTACATTTTTTTTATAGGAAAAAATACGTAAATATTTTATAAATAATACAAATGTATTTGTATTACGTCGTAGCGATGATTAGCATTGTGACATTAATTAAGGTTTTTTTTTTTTTTACCCGTGGAAAAAATGCTCAAGAGGAGAGAAAAATAGGGAGTCGTGGAAAAGGAGCAGGACCAGGAATAAACCATGTGAATGCGACTCCCCGCGCAACAGTTTCTGTAGGGAAGGGAGGGGGGATTAAAGTAATAGTTTGATAACATGTTCGGGGGGGGAAAAAAGGTATTCCACAATAACAATTTCATGCTGCATTGCCGGGTATAATTATAAATCTGCAAAAAAAAAAATTTCCTCCCCCAGGACGTCGAGGTCAAGCGAAGACTCCCAGTCAAACGCCCATCTCATTAGCACAATCTTTTTTTTTTTTTTTTTTTTTTTTTTTTTTTATCTATTAATTATTTCCCTCCGAGCTGTGGCTCTGGCTAAGAAATTTATCTTTTGCACCCTGGAAAGGTGCTCTTTAAAAAAAAATAACTGTGTATCTGTGTGTGTGTGTGTGTGTGATGTTACAAAATAGTGCATAGTCTATTTGCACAATCACGCAACACAGAAATAGATGTTTCCACCCCCCCCATTTTTCAGCTTTACTGGAGATTATATTTGTTGTGTTTTGCAACAAAAGCAAAACGACCACAAACACGTTCACATATGAATGACGCGACCCGTGGCGGATATTACTACGACAAATGTGTTTTTTGATGCCGATCTTTAAGTAGCCGCGCACAGGACGCCGTTATTATGCTTCAGAAGGCCCTGAGCGTCGCAGCTGCGGACGTCCACTGATCTACCGGGAGGCCGAAGCACCTCGGCTGTGTTATTGTCTCGCAATCTTATCTCTTTGCTGATGTTTAAACAGCGAAGCCAAGAAATTCCAGCCTCCGTCCTTCCATCTAAGATCATCGCTCCAATGAATCACCTCATTTGTCCCGTCCTGTTTGGGAAATAAGATTTGATTTGAGGTGGAAAAAAAAAAAAGAAATCTCTCAGATTAGGCTTTATCTTTGTCTTTTTGTCTTTTTTTCTTCCTTTTTAACAGATAGATAAGTTTGAAGCTAATTAGGAAGTACGTATCTTTTACATCCCTGTGTCCGTTCCGCGTCCGTGGTGGAATTTTCGCTTCTTGGCGCTTTAGCTACAAAAGTGTAGAAATAAATGCAGTGTTCTGTTGATGGGATCTTGGTTGTTAGAGGCGAAGTCCTGCGTCTGGAACGATTTATGAGTAAAGATGCGTCCGTTCAGTCATGCAGGACGACATACAGTGTCGCAGTGTGTGAACAGGAGGCCCTACAAAGCGCGATGCATCACGACCTTCCTTAGAGCACCTTCACTAATGTAGAAAACCCCTTCCGGGACCGATCACATCCCAATCCCAAACTCAATGCATCCAGAACCAACAGGCTCTCAATGGTAGCATTTCCAATAACTATCACTCTACTGTCTTATTAATGCCTTCTGTATCATTTCTCTATAATTATAACTGTATACAATTGTACATTTACAGCATATCTTACTATACAATATCTAATATATCTGAAAAATGTACTAGCGTCAATAACAACACCTTGTACTGTGGACATTGTCCCAAACATACAACAAAATAAAATGATATGGGCGGCATAAAAACTGGCTATTTTAATGCAGAACGCTTGGTCTCTATTTAAGACATTTGTCCGAGGCGAGCATCTTGACATCCAGTAATTTTCCCAAAGAAAGCAGAATCGGATAATAAAACAATATAGAAATAATGTAAGTTATACATTCTTTCTGTTCAGCCCGGTACCAATTGACCCAAGGACCGGTACTGGAAACCACTGCTTTAGAGCACATGCGTCAAACTCGAGACCCCGCTGGGCCGAATGTGGCCCTCCATGCCATTTTATGTGGCCCTCAAGAGCTTACAAGGTGTGCGATTGTCTTAAAATAAAGCTATGCTGCTTTATTGACAATAAAATACAGCTCCCACAATGCATACGTTACCCGCGAAGTGACGGCATATAGTTATATGTTTCTAGATTATATATATTTTTTTACTTTGGCCCCTTATTTCAAAAGTATTGGTCCGTTCCATATTGTACATGGAGCGATTCAATCGTATTTAATAATAAATGTCCGTTTGTTGTAATTCATTACGCTCCATAAGAGAGCATCTCTCTCTGACCATGTGGGGAAGGTGCATCATTGGCCTTTCTCTCAGAGGGGTTCCTCTGGCCTCCGTGACTCGTACAACTGCTCAAGCACCAGTCGCTTCATTCATCAGTGGCCGTTGGCCTGCTGAGCTCCCATGCTGAGATGGGGGCTGTCCATTTGGACAAGAGCTCCAGAAACAAGGACGGGAGATCGCAAGTTTTTCCACGAACATAAATTTTTCCAGAAATTGCCCTCTCGCGTTGGTATTTCGATGGTCTTTGCTTCCCAGGGTCTCAACACGACACCCTTTGGGATTATGTTGGGCCTGAGTGGAGCCAAAATGTAGGAGTTTGGCCTGATGGACATCTCTCTAATATTTTGTATTTTTTAAATGATATTGGAGCGGTCGGAATGCTTGTGCACATCGATAGAGTTTAATCAGCCAGTGGGAAAAGTGCAGTGCATTGCTATGAAAGCGTATTTTGTTTCGGTGGTAGCTACGTTGGGCACGGTTGCCCAATCGTTAAACCTTAGTGGTTACGTTCGCCTTCAGGGGTTCGATTCCCGTCTCGGCCACGTGTGTGTGGAGTTTGCATGTTCTCCCCGTGCCTCAGGGGGTTTTTCCTCCGGGTTCTCCGGTTTTCTCCCATTCCAAAAACATGCACTGTAGGTTGATTGGCACCTTGGAAAATTGTCCCTAGTGTATGAATGTGTGTGTGTGTGTGTGTGTGTGTGTGTGTGAGTGTGAGTGTGTCCTGCTATGGCTTGGCATTCCATCCAGGGTGTTTCCTGCCTTAATGCCCATAGACATTTGAAGCCAAACATGTATTTTTACTCAATTAAACGACTTGAATGCAGGATTTTTACCTGAGAAGTTTGTCTTTAAATAAATAAATACTATACATGTATATGGTTTGTGTACTTTAGCCACTTTGTGTCAAGCAAATGGATTGGTTTTCTTTTAAATCCTTTTTTTTTTAAAATACCATCTCTGGGAGTTCATTGTCAAAACTAAGCTATAAAAATTGAAGTGAATTAATCTTTAATTAATTCCTAAAATCACCTCACATTCTAGCCGTGTTGCTAACCAGTTGAGGCTAATCGCTAGCATAATTTGATGCTAGTTGCGCAGGGTGTTACAATACCAGAAAATGATCATAGCAGGTTTGTTAGTGTAAATGGATGGAGAGTTTAACGCTAGCACAACGTTTCGAATCATTTTTGTGGTAACCATTTGAGGAAGAACAATATCTAGCTTGGAAAATGTTTACGTCTATATGGTTTTAGCAGAGTCTGCTACGCAGCTACATGTGTCCCCCCCCCCTCACCAAACCCCTCCACCAGTGGCTAGTCATAACGCAAGTAAACAAATGGTAATATTTAGAAAAGTCCCTGTTAAGATGGGATTAAGTTGCCGAGACCCCTTGATAACCTCGAGCCAGACTTCATAAACATCCCGTATCTCTGTAATGCACGCAGCAAATCATTTCCCACTGGTGCTTGGCGACGATCGAGCAAATACCGCATAACTGTTACAGAAAACAATCCGTGATTTAATTGAATCTTGATAAGTTTACCTGAGCGGGCGCTTCGATAAAAGCTTCTGATTGAAGCGGTTTTCGGGATCAGGAACTAGAAACCATTACACTTCAGCCCCCCCCCCCCATTTCCATTTCCATTTCCATTTCCGTGCCTAAAATGAACTGATGGAGTGTTTCAAGTGGCGCAAACGGCGTATGACACGAAGCAGGGATGGGTTTGGGCGGAGCCACGGCGATTAAGTGATTGGAAGTGATCTTGAGTCGCCTGAGTGCTTTCTTCAATCCCGGCAGATAGCATCGCTTTCCCCGAGACGTTATCTCCCTCCTTGAACTTCTTTTAAACATCTTCCCTCGCTGACATCCCCTTTGTTATAAACCGTCTTCCTCCTTCGGCATCCACTTTCATTACCGCAGGCTTATCGTCAACATCTTCTTCTGTCACTGTTCTGAATGTGTGGCAGGAGTGGTTTAGATTGGCCTGGTCGATTCTGTCCTCACCTTCCGTAGACCAAACACGGCTCAGGAAGTCACCAAAATATTTATTTAGGGCTGGAAGGAATGCCTTCGACACCACGCTGGAGGTATGCGCTATGTATAAGTAGGATAGTTAATGACGTGGGCGTTAGTCAGAAATGATACAGGGGGGGGGGGGGGGGGGGGGGGTGGTTCGATTTTACATATTCTCATCCTTTTGGTAGATTTTGGTTTTAAATAGCAATTAAAAATTGAAATAGACCCAAATTATGGCCAGAAAACCACACAGCATACAGACATGGCTGCCGAGGACTACAACTCCCAAGCCCCCCACACACACACACACACACACACACACACACACACACTTTTTTTTAAATTGTTTTTGCCTCTCTGGTTTTGATCTTTAGTTCTGTATTTATTATTGTTTCCTGTCTCTGTATTATCCCATTCATGTCATTTTTGCTGATCGCTTGACTCTTTGCTTGACTTTGGACTTTGGACATTTTGGATTTTGCTACCGATATTTTATACCAGAGCGAAGTTAAAAAAAAAAAAAAAAAAAAAAGAAAAAAAGACCACCAAGGCCAGAGGAAAATTCTGTTTAATATAACAGCATTTTGGTGTATTTAGTACACGAAGGGAATGAAATGTAACTGTCCTTTATCCGTCTTCATACGTCTCCCTTTTGTTTGCCCTTAGGTTTTGTTTACTACAGCAACTAATCTGTATTGTGTCTGATCTATTTTTGCAGCGACAAACACACACATGCAACAATGTGGCGT
>JACRUU010000018.1:5217836-5262836 GCA_030449085.1 Kryptopterus vitreolus
AACGCTGAGTGACACATGCCATTTTTTTTGAGGGGGGGACACTGCCATCAAAAAGCATGGAATCAAAAAGAAAGTAAAAAAATAAATCTTTTTTTTGGTTTAGACAGTCTGGTGGAAACTTCAGGGACAAAGTGAAGTGAAATGTGCATTACGCTTTATTCTCTAGTGTGACTTTTCACACTAACTAGCTATATATAATCTAATGTTATACGTTATGACGTTTGGACTTCCAGGGCGTAGATGTGTTACATATTGCGAAATGTTTACAGGGTTTTCAGAAAAGAATAAATGTAGGAGTTTGTCATGGGGGTAAAGGGGTGTGTAACTTTATACTACAAAGTTTTATACTGTGAAGACTCTGTACTTTGCTAAATACAAAGAACCCTTGAAGAGCGGTTCTGGTCCTTGAATTTCCGCCAGTCATCAGGACACCAAACGAAACCTTTTTAATTTTGGTTTTATTTGCCGTATTTGTGCATTATAGCTGATTCATTGTAGCCGCTTCGGGCTGAACACAGGACGCGTAGAGGCGTAACTGGGAGGTGAAAAATGGTGTTTATTGAAATTAAAAGAAAGAGAAAGTGTTCGTGTCCGATATTTGGGGGATCAGGTGAGGAGTGGCTGGAGCGGGAGAGGGAACGCGGAGATCTCTCGACGTGCTCTCCGACGTCGGGTCCCGATCAGTGGGCGGCTTCGTTCTCCGGATCTCCATCGGCACGTAGAGGTTCGTTTCCTGCCGCAAGGCTGTGGATACTCCCAGCTGTCAGGCACTGTGAGGGTCTGGCGGGTATTCCCATCCGCGCTTACCGTCTCACCTGTAGTGGGTGAGAAAAAAAGACATATGCTGTTAGTTGGGATCCCAGACGTTCTCCGACGACAACCGCCGTCTGACGGCCTTTTATAGAAGCCGCCTGATTTGGGATAATGAAGGTGCCACTCAGGGATAAGCTCCAGCCATGTCTCGTTGATCAACGATGCCTCTCTCTCATCAGCGCTGGGTTGCGCGGTGATTGCGCAACCCTTCTGCCTTCCGGCATGGTGCTGAGTTCGGAGCCCTTGCCCATCTCAGTAGATGGGACGGAGGCCCGTCGTGACAATATATATATATATATATATATATATATATATATATATATATATATATATATATATATATATATATATATATATATAGGATATTGGATATATATAGGAGTACAAAGGGTTATATAGGGCGCCCCCTGGAGCACAAAGGGTTAAGGAGTTTGCTCAAGGACCCAAGGGTTGCAGCTTGGCTCGAACCACTCGCCTTCCGATTAGTAGCCCAGCGCCTTAAACCACTGAACCACTCCCCCTCCCCTTTTTATATTTCTTCTGCATCTTTTATTTTCTTTCTTCTTTCTTTCTTTTTTTTATTCCTCATTTTAAGCGTTAAAAAATATCTTCAGGGAAGCATCGTTTGTCCCATTGGATAATTAATTACCATCCGTATTTACGGTATGTATTTAATTTCTTCGGCCTTTGAGTTTTCTTTTTGTGCCTACTGTAGTCCTTCAGCAAATCCGCCGTCGAGCTCCTGCGTTGCCAAAACTGCTGGTGCATGCTGGGTAATGGAGGCTCCCCGCTGTGGCTCCACCTCTGCTGTGGCCAGGTTCCGGCCCTCCATTTGTTACCCGCTCAACGAGGTGACTGAAGCCTCCTTGCTCGTCACTGACGGGACAGATGGAAAGGGCATGGAATGTTCTGGAGTGGCGCTGGTAATTAGGGACCAGCAGTGAAGCAGCTTTGGTCAGAGCTGATTTTCCCCTCATAACCGTTTGGCGCTGGACGCGGAGGTGGGGAGCACTTTGCCCTGTGGCTTTGTTCTTCCTGGATACTGAATGTCCGGCACAAACGCGGCAGTTTTTTTTTTTTTTTCTTCACAAAAGTGTGTCATCATGATATGACATTTTCACGGATGGTCTGCTTTACTCAGCTTGGCTCCGGTGCGCCACGTTTGGGGCTTGTTTTTGTTTTTTTCTATTTCTCCAGCTAAAGTGAAAGAGATTGATTGAATTGATGATGCCACAGGGAAGAAAAAACCCTTCACATGCTTGAGACAGGGATTCAGGGTTGAGCTAGAATTTGACCAATAGACTGGACTGGACCTGTGTTGAGGATAGATATAAATCAATGTTCCAATTTGATTCACTTTTGAATTGTTCTGTAATATATAATAAGGGGGAGACGGTAGCCTAATGGTTTAAGGCAGTGGTTCTCAAATAGTGGGTTGCGGTGCGATCGGGGGGGGTGACCCTGGGAATATGCTTTTTTTTTACCGTACTAGAATAAAGTATAATTGCACATTCACTACAGTAGGTGGCATTGGCGCTCTCATTGTCGGAGTGGGCGCAGGGAGCATTATGATGTTAGCGATTGGATTCAATGTTACTATGGCGTTTACTGCGTTTTAAAATGGTTTTAGTGGAACAAATGAAGGCATCACACTGTTTTTTTTGTGGCGAATATTGCCAACAAACATCACGCTTTGTGAGCGCGACTTCGTTAAAGGGGCGGGGCATAGCAGGTGTAACTTCTTCCTAGAGAGGCGTAACTGAAAACTAGACATGGGACATTTCCTGAAGAGAATGTGAGTGATGCTTGCCATGTAAACCTCGGCTCCGGACGCGACCCCGTAGCGCCTGGTCCGTTCAATATTTAGCGTTGATATTCATTTTCTGTGGTAAAAATTACCCATAATTCCCTGTGGTTTTTCCGGACCGAGTGTCACATCAGTACAATGTCCTTGCCGCCCCGGACGACTGGATACGTCGATACGCCGAACAGCGGAGCGCCAAAATTTTCCCCATTCATCTGTATGGGGCCGGAATGTCAAGGATTTCCCAAAACTACGGATGGGGTGTGGGATTCGGGAGGTATATGATCGTGATCTACCCCGGACCCCCTAAGAGTGGATATGCTATATGTGCATGTCGGACACTCACAGGCCAAGATGTGAGGCGCGAAACTTCAACCCCATTCATTTTCTATGGGAAAAAATTCCCACTTTTTGACCGCGGGTTCGGAATTCCGAAGGGCGATTCCTTATAAAAGTAATGGCACACTTCACACCATCGGGCCGCATGATATGAGGTGTGATATGATTCGTGAGGATCGGACAAAAACTGCGGGACGAGTCACACGGCGAAAATTTGACCGAATCTCGAGAGAGATTATAATAGTGATGCTTTGCAAGATAATAGAGAAGCACAGGGTTAAGGCAGTGGAGTCTGGACCGAAACATCACAGGTTTGAGGTCGCAGGTTCGAGTCACTGCCTCTAGTGGGCCCTTGAGCAAGGCCGTTAATCCCCAATTGCTAAATCTGACACGGTTGCACAAACCAAAAAAAAAAAAAAAAAAAAAAAAAACCAAAATCCCCGTTTGCTGCTCCAACAACGTCGTCTTGTTTACCGAAGTTTTGGCATTCTCTTTTTTAACATTTATAAATCTGCTCTCAAAGCGTTTTCAGGACCACTTTTCAGACGAGATGGCGTTTTCATTGATTTCTCCTTTAAAGGTGCTATATATAATAAAGCATATTATTACTCTCATAATGACCTTCACGTATCTGGAATGGAAAGGTGACCTCAGAAGAGTTCATCCCAATGGGATTCAGTAGGATCGAAGGTCATAGCTGCGTGGCATTGCTAGGAAAGATCTTCATGGAGAATGTGTTACGAACAGTTCGTGAATGTCCAGAACGGTTTTGGGCCTCCTAATTCGACTGATTAAGAGTGTGCGTCGGGGGAAACCGGATCCCGCGGCAAAACAGTCCAGATTTCTGCAGTCCAGAGTCGTCCTGTAAGCAAGAACACTTTTTCAGCCATTTGACTGATTCCTGAATATGTGAGTTGGTCAGTGATTGATTCAGTGAGTGAGTCAGTGGCACAGAGTCAGTAATTCATTGGATGAAAGGAAAAAGAGTTGAATCGGTGATGAGTCACTGAGTGAGTCGGTGAGGAATAATCTTACCGGCGATTGATTCAGTGGGTGAGTCGGTGATTCAGAGTCGGTAATTTTTGATTCAAATGGAGAGAGTCTATGATTGATTTGGTAAGTCAGTGAGTGAGTCAGTGATTCGGTCAGTGATTCAGTGAGTGCGTCATTGATTTGAAGTTCTCTGGCATATGAATGTACATTTCCACTTGTCATGTTTCATTCCACCTGCTAGCGATTACAGAAGCCGATGACGCTCAGGCGCGTGCTGACGGCAAGAGCTTGAGGACCGGGTTTTGAAATGTTTTGTTTATTGTGTACAGCTCAAAATAGAAATAAAATATGAATGATTCACTATTTTGATTTTTATATGCTCGCTGTGTGGGTGTGTGTGTGTGTGTGTGTGTGTGTGTGTGTAAAACATGTTTTTGACAGGTCATTTATACCGACAGGAGGATATTGTGGGAGAAAAGCTATGCCTTGAAAAAACAGCAACCTACTAATAACTAAATATTGTCTTTTTTCTATTTTTATTTATTTATTTTGTTTTCTAAAACCCGGCCACACTGATATCTCTATCTATCAGAACGGTTGTGGTGCTATGCAGAAAGACGGGCCAGTGTGCTACTTCATATTCTCGTCAATGATTAATTACTTGGTAATCCATCAATCTAAAACGGCATGAAATAGCTACAGAGAGGGAGGGAGGGGAGGGAGGGAGGGAGGGAGGGAGGGAGAGAGAGGGCATGCGGAATGCAGTTGAAATTATAGCACTGCAATGCCCATAGGGCTCATATTAATGAGGGGGCTAAGAAAGTTAACAATTCAGCATTAGGCCCTAATGCATTCTTTAATTAATTAAGTGCTAGTCTATAAACAAGCCATTCCGAATCCGGGCTAACAATGGCGTATTAACGATTTACGTTTCGGGCATAACATGTTTAAATGTCATTAATATGTTAACAGGGCGATAAACATGTGTTCAGCCTCTATTAGCAGTAATAGGTGGTGTCTTGAGTCGAGGTAATAATCAAGGACGGCAACAAAAGCGAATAATAGACAACGTTGCGTAATCAGAGGTTGAAATTATGAATGGAATCTTGGTCAGTGAAAGATTGGAAAGTCCGAGGTTTTTTTTTTTGTTTTGTTTTTTTTTTTTTTCCGGGTCGCATTGCTTTTTACAGTCGCTCCATGGCATCAAATTAAATACATTGGGTTGCAGAAATAAATAGAATATGCAAACAAAAAATAGTTTGAATAGTTACAAATTAAAATGGGATATAGAGTATATACCTAAATATGGAGCTGCAATTTAATTAGAATAATATAAAAAAAAAACAAAATGTAGGAAAATATTTTTGTATAAGAGAAATATAACACACATAAAAGCATTGTGTGTTAAAATGAAAGTAGAAAATGAATCATATGTGAAAGAAATCATTTGAAAACAAATATTTAATTATTCAATATTTAATTTAATAATAATATATAATATAATAATAATAATAATAATAATAATAATAATAATAATAATAATATAATAAAAAAGACTGGTAAAAAAGTTGATGACAAATGCAGCACAAACCAGACAATGATGATGAAAGAATGATTGTGTAAAAATGTATAATAATGGAATAATAAATCATATATATATATATATATATATATATATATATATATATAAATGTATTTTATATATACATTTTATACATTTAATACATTTAATCTTTACATGCTGTACATTACGCATGAATGAACATCATTGTAAAACTGTAGATGGCAAAGTTGAACAGGTGAATTCTCCGGTGAAAGGTCGGCGTGTAAGTAAGACGACGGGCAACAAAGCGGCTTCTAGCACCCCGGTCTCAAAATAGTCCAGCCAATAACTGTTCATTAACATTTCAGAAGGACGTAGTTCAAAGTTAGCGAAGGACAGAGCGGCTCTGAAATAAGGGTCAGCGCCTCTGCGATGTTCATTTCCCACCTACAGCTCAGATTGATCAGCGAGGCCGAGGCTGAACGCTTCCTGCACGCGCTCAGTAGGAGTCTGGGGCTTTTGACGAGGACGTTAATCTCTAAGGTGCATTGCCAAAGTACAGAGGAATGAGAAATCAAACGCAGAACGTGGTGTGGGGGGGGAGAAAAAAGTTTTCGAGGGAAATTATTTATGAAAAAAACATCCTCGTAAAATTTTGATAAGCCATGTGATGCCATTCCAGTTTGGCGCCTGTGTGATCGGCTTTATGAAGGATAACATGATAGACTTTGGTTCGCGTCTCGTTTGAGTCTAATCTCTGCGGAATTATTTTTCCGATGCACAAGAATCGCTTTATGCAGATCCGGCTCAGCCGGGGAAGAAACGTTTTTCTCTTGAAAAATCGGTATAGACTCCAAATACAGGAGGAATTATTCGAATAACAGCCAGAGGAAACAAATCTAAAATGGATTATTATTCATAAATAAATAAATAAATAAATAAAAAAGAGTTGCGCTAGTCATACTTTAATGGCATGCATCATCTCTAAAACACAAACAAAATGCTAAACGAGTTTCGCGCCGTGATCCGGTTTGAAGCGGAATATTTATGCGTCGAGAAATTGAAAAATCTGTCTAGTCCCGATTCATGTGTTTTTATAAATGAATAAATTTTTTTTGGGCCTTGAGAGTTTACAGGAATGGATTTTTTTTGAAATGTTAAAAAAAAAAAAAAAAAAAAAAAAAAATGCAGATACTTGTTGAGAGCTTGTGATGTTCACATCAAACATCAGGATAGCTAAAAACGGACGATTGGAAAAAAAATACACAACGAATTACAAAAAACAGGCGATTACAAAAAAAAATACCCCAAAAAATTATTTTAAAAAATCAATACAAAAAAACAGTTGATAGCAAAAAAAATGTAAATTAAAAAAAAAAGAAAAATAGGCGATAGCAAATAGGCAATACAGATACTTGTCAAAAAAGGGCGATAGCAAAAAAATACATTAAAAAAAAACAGGCGATTACAAAAAAAATAAAATAAAAATGAAATTTAAAAAATGGCCGATAGCAAAAAAAAATACAAAATAAATAAATACAAAAGGCGATAGCAAAAAAAAAAAAAACACTTGTGATGTTCATATCAGGTGGGCACGGTGGCTTAGTGGTTAGCACGTTCGCCTCACACCGCCAGGGTCCGGGTTCGATTCCCGTCTCGGCCATGTGTGTGTGGAGTTTGCATGTTCTCTCCCGTCGTTCCTCTACCCGTAGGGGTCATGGGGTTTTTCTCAGGGTTCCCCGGTTTCCTCCCTGGTCCAAAAACATGCACGGTAGGTTGATTGGCGGCGGTGAGTTGTTTGGGTGTGTGTGTGCTGTGTGTGTGTGTTGTGTGTGTGTGTGTGTGTGTGTGTGTGTGTGTGTGTGTGTGTGTGTGTGTGTGTGTGTCCTGCGATGGGTTGGCATTCCATCCAGGGTGTATCCTGCCTTAATGCCCATAGACTCCTGAGATAGGCACAGACTCCCCGTGACCCTGAGGGAAGATCGGATAAAGCGGTAGAAAATGAATGAATAAATGAATGTTCATATCAAACATCAGAATATCAAAATGAAAGAAAAAAAGATGCGATTTGAGTGTAAAATCTTGACACACAATGATGTGAAAAACAAACACAAGCCTCTGCGAGAAGCCGTCGTGAGGGTGGATAAGGGCAGAGGTGAACCGCTACACTTGCCATTAATCCCTGAGCAACAAGAAGACACAATCCAATCAGGTCGCATCCCTGAGCAGGAATCCGAGCGAACCCCCAAACCGCACGGGAATATTAGATATAAGAGGGACAGAACAATCAGACATCAATCCATCGTTCATGCATTGTGTTGTTCCATTCAAAATATTGAATAAGCACATACATTTGCTGGAGTTAAAAACTATAACCCCAGAGCACGTTTTTTTTTTTTCCCTTCTTTTTTTTTCTAACCCGGATTTGACCTATTTGTAGCTTCTGGCTGTGAGAGATTCAGTCAGCTGGAAGAGCAATGAAGTTTCCTCGTGAAGTCCACGGCTTCTTGCTCTCGCGCCCTCCTCTTCCTCCTGCACCCCTCCCCTCCATCCCCCAGTCTTTTTTCCCTTTTCTCCTCTTCCGCAGTGGCGTGCAGAAGGGAGGTCCTGCGTTCCCCCGGCCGCCTGTGGGACCTGCTCCTTGGGCTTTTCATCAGCTGCCGCTTCTCGCCCGGCATGCAGTAATTTCATGGCTCATTGCAGGCGCTGAAAACCTTTGAAACTGCAAATGTTAACTTTTGCCTGGCCCCGAGCCATTTAGGAAGCGATTAATTCGGCAAACAGAAGCCAGCCGGCTTTCTCCTCGCGAGCCGGAGCATCCTACCCATGCCTCCTCTTCGATCTGGATTTGCATTGGCGAGATACAAGCGTAATGACGGCTCCTGTTAATTGTGAAGGTGTTTTTTCTTCTTTCCCCCCTCTTCCTGTTGCTTAAAGGTGGATGCTAGTAGTTTCATTAGAAAATAGGTGGCGGTGGTGCGTGGGGGTGGGTATGGGGTGAGAAGATGGAACGAGGGAGTCGCGTAAAGGACACACCATGGGCGGTTGATTTTCTTTAACTGCTCGGTGGAATAGGAATCATAGGAGGAGGCGGCTTTCGTTAACAGCTAATTAGCAGCGATGAGAAGAGCTACTTTAAAATCACACTCGAAAAAAGAAAGGAAGTTTTTTTTTTTTTTTTGGAGACTCCTTGCTACGTAGACGAGTATAAAGTAAGAAATCTTTGTTTCAGCAGGTTAAAAAAAAAACAACATATATGTTAATACAATACATTACCACAGTACCATAAATGAATACTTTTCATGTTATAATTTTTTACATTTCTCTCAAAATCTCTCCCTTTAATAAAATGATTGATTGTTTAATATTTATTTTACTCTGGAAAATATTCTTTTAATATTAATTTCTTGTTCATTTCACTGTTACTTTGTTTAGTGGTGGTTTTAAGTGTAAAATATGGGACGTGGCTCCTTTAAGAATTCTGTTCCGGTTGCTTTTCCAAAGAAAGAAAAGCGTAAAAAGAAACAGAAGCGTATATATATATATATATATATATATATATATATATATATATATATATATAATATATATATATATATATATATAATATACATAAATACACACACACACACACACATACACCAACTTGCTGACTCTTGCTGATTTTTTAAAAGGGAAAAAGGTGTCAGTGATGCCTTTTTGTTTTTTCTTTCTTTCTACTGCTTCTTTATTTCGTTTTCAAAAATAAGCACGAGGTCTATTTCCGACGTCTCGCCGGCTGCCTCCGACGTGACGACCTTCGATTCCGTTCCAGCGTGTATTGTGGAGCTCGGAGGAAGCTGAAGCTGCGATGAGTCGGCGATTTTAGATCTGGGTGACCTCAAGCTGGACTTGCAAGTGCACTCATTCATGCACTATCAAATAAAAAAAAATCAGATCACCATCAGATAGAGTGTGAGAGATGTGTGTGTGCATCCATGTGTGTGCATATATATGTTTGTGTGTGTGTGTGTACTGATATATATATATATATATATATATATATATATATATATATCTATATATATCTATACCCTCCCTCCTTTCCCCTATATCTATATATATATATATATATATATATATATATATCTATATATATATATAGGGAGGGTGGTAGCTCAGTGGTCTAAGGCGCTGGGCTGCTGATCGGAAGATCCGGGTTCGAGCCCCGGTATGGCCAAGCTGCCGCCCTTGGGTCCTTGAGCAAGACCCTTAACCCTCTGTGCTCCAGGGGGCGCGCTGTATCATGGCTGACCCTGCGCTCTGACCCCAGCTACCAACATCAAGCTGGGATAAATGCGAAGAAAAGAATTTCACTGTGCTGTAATGTATATGTGACCAATAAAAAGGATATATTTATATATATAAATATAAATATCCTAGTAGCTCTGAAATGAAACCAAAATCATGTTTATCAGTATTCAGTAAGACGTTCCAGATCTTTCTCCAAATCCCCCACCCAGTGTAATTCATAGAGCATTGTTGTCTATTCAGACAATGAGATACATTAATAAGACGTAAAAAAAAGTCCTCGAGGCGAGCAAGCAATATTGCTCTACGTTAATAAAGTCAAGAGTGCCATTGTTTCTGTAATTAGCGGCTGGGGCTGTAAATGAAGTGTCAGGACTGAAGCACTTCTGTCAACAAACACTTGGTTTCTGTCCAACCACAATTGTCCCGTTGTTCGACGCGGGTATTACGGTCCTCGCACGGCGAAATTTATCGTTACGCTTTATTATGAGGTGCCATTCTTAGCTCTTGGGCACGTAAACTTTCATCGTTACATACAGATTAATATATATGTGTGTGTGTGGTGTATTGTGTGTGTTGTGTGTGTGTGTGTATGTTGTGTGTGTGTGTGTGTGTGTGTGTGTTTGAATAAATACCCATCCAGTCTGAAAACTGACGTTTTTTTTTGTTTTTTTTTTCGCTGACTGTAAAAATCTTTCCAGGTGTATATTTCCCTGTTGTTTGTCACGTTCCCCCGTTTTTGCTTCTTGCTCAGTTTCCTGTTTCTATTTTAAAACGCGCTTCCTCTGGTTTCGACCCGACTTGTTTGTATGTATTTGAAGGAAAAGGTAGTTTGTATTTGACCCTAAAACTCTCTCTCTCTTGCATTATAGCATTTATAATGCTTTTTGACATCCTATATACAGTGTGTTTGTGGTTAACAGTAATTTTTATTAATGTTTATTTAATGCAGCACACATTTCTTTTATTAACTTATTAACATTTATTCTCCATGCCCTTTTTTTTTTTTTTTTTTTTTACTCATATATTTATAAAAAAAATAATAAAATCACATATTTTACAGAATCTCTGGTACACACATCCGGCAATTAAAACTGCACACGTGGAAATATAGCAAAAGTTCTGTTCTGTGTGTGTGTGTGTGTGTGTATGTGTGTGTGTGTGTGTGTGTGTGTGTGTGTGTAGTGTGTGTGTGTATAATATATGATATATATATATATATCACATACAGTGCTGTGCAAATGTTTTAGGCAGGTGAGAAAAAAGTGCTGTAAGAATAGAATGCTTTCAGAAATATAAATGATGATGATTGCTTATTTTGGTCAATTTACAAAATGCAAAGTGAGTGAATAACAAAAGAAAAATGGAAATCAAATCAATATTTACTAACTTTAGTAAGAATGCTTTCAAAAATGGAAGTAGTAAATAATTAACGCTTCCATTTTTTTGAAAAGCATTCTTTTTTTGATGTATATGTATATATATATATATATATATATATATATATATATATATATATATATATATATATATATATATATATATATATATATATATCTATATAATATATATATATATATATATATATATATATATATATATATATACACATACACACACACACACACACACACACACACACACATACACACACACACACACACACACGGTTTCTTTCCAACTACAATTGTCTTGTTGTTGACACAAGTGTGTATGTATATGTATGTATATATATATATATATATATATATATATATATATATATATATATATATATATATATATATGTGTGTGTGTGTGTGTGTATCTGTATGTGCATAGATGGACTGATAGGTGTGTTTCAACAGTATTCAATTTACATTATACAACTACAGTAGGAGAATGTTTGGACAGTTTTTAACTCTGTTACCAGGAAACTATCACTTACTTTTAATATATAAGGATACGATCAGCTTCCAATCTCCCTTCCTGTGATCTTCCTTGAGTTTTTCCCAAACTCTTTGTTGTGACAGATTAGGGAATGAGGGGCTACAGGGGCGAGCGATGGAGTGCAGTTAGCCATGGAGTGCAGTTAGCACATGTGAGGCACAGGAAGCACAGGATTGCCCCGCCATCCCGTCCCCACCACCTCCCCCAGCTGTGCACCTGCATTCTGGCACGCCGCGGTACCGAACCTAACACAGAGAGCTAATTCTCCGTCTCCGGCTTCATTAATTTCCCTGCACCGGGACATCCACCGTTTTGACAGCATAACATATAGCAGGTTGTGTTCTGGGGGGGAAAAAAAAAACCCTGGCTTTGCTCGAGTCCAAAAATAGTGCCCAGAAAACACAAAAATCTTCGCCGCGCCGTCGTCCGTACGAACGTATAGCTTTTCGTTTTTCCGACGCGCTTGTTAACAGGCGTCGTACAAGTATGTGCACTCCTCCGTGTAGTAGCAAGTTGTTTGTAGGTAGCAAGTTTTTTTTTTTTTTTTTTTTTTTTCCTCGCGGGAGCCTCGTCGACTCCCGCAGACAGATTTTAATGGGAGACAAATTTGCATCACAAGACCGTAACGACGCTCGAGTTTGACAAATGAAAGGGCCCATTTGGGATTTGCCGGGATCCGCTCTCACTCGTCATAATGAGCAGAAATTCAACCATTAGGATGCAGCCGCCATAATAAACCGTGCACTTCTGCAATACATTTGAATTAGCCGAGGGTTTTTTTTTTTTTTTTTTTTCCCAGCTAATTCTCATCTACTTGTCAAGACGTGTGGTTTTTTTTTTGTTTTGTTTTGTTTCGGGCAAAAAAAAATTGACAGATTGCTCGTTAGTTTTCGCGGCTGAAAACAAGCCGCTTGTTTATCCGTTCCAACAAGGATCGTGTTGGGAATTTCTGGTAAATATAATAAAAAAAGAATGGAGTGAATGGTGGGTAAATTTTTTCCAAATTTTAGGGGTGGGAACTCCGAGTTCTCCAAGTGCATGTGAGTCACTTGTTCTGAACGAGCGAAGGGCAGTAGTGTTCGTTTGGTTTGGGGGGGGGGGGTGTTCGTTGGGGTTGGCCGGATGTTTCCTTACCTGGCCGGCCAGTAAGCACATCTGCATCTGTAGTTAGCGTGGCCCATCCAACAATCTCCACGCCATTAATTGCTCTGGAAGCCACTGAAGTCACGAGCTCAGACGCCGGCCAGTGCGTTTTCCCCCCAGTGCGCCGCATTGCTTCCCTCCTTATCAGAAAGCTCCCACATGTCCTTGGCTCTAAGGCTAAAATAAAAAAAATAAATAAAAAAAAGAAGAAGAAGCAGATAATATTGTCTTAATTGCATCCCTGCGACAACTACGTCCGACGGCCAAACGCATCAAATTAAATTTCGTCGTGGTCCAGCGGAAGTGGAGTCGAGGTCTTATATTTCCATTGCAGGTACACCATGTGATAAACAACGGAACGAAAAGAGTAATTAGGTGGGAAGGGGGGAAGGGGGGGGGGGGGGGTTCGGGGGGGACGAAGGGAGGGAGGAATTACATCAGAAATTAAGGAAGTAGTGAAAGGATTGTTCCTTAAATGAGTTTTGAGGAGAGCATTAAAAAAGGCCATTAACGCCACGCCGAGCAGGTGGTCCACTTTGCCGACCAAAACAAATGCATAAAAAAAAAGTCCTTTTCCCCCCCCGTAATCATCCGAGTTGCTTTTTCCCTCTGTTTCTTTATCAGGCGTCCATCGTATTTTCAGGTAATCACATGCCACTCAAAAATGGGGATTCATTTATTTATTGTTATTGGGCTTTGTTTGATAAACGAGCAACACGTCGGGCGCATTCGCGCCACGATAAGACATTTGCATCATTATGAACACGCGGAAAATAATGGCGCTATCGTTTATGTCGATCTGCAGGCCGGAATGGAAGCCATTAAGGTGGAAGGTGGCGGGTCTTGTGGAGGGAGGGAGGGAGGGAGGCGAGGGGGGCGACAAAAACAAGTGGTGATTGTGATTTATTTATTTATTTATTTATTTATTTTTATTAGGGACGAGATTAACGCTGATGTTAAACGAATGCGTCGGTGAGCGAAGGAGCGAGGGACGCAGGTTAGTTGGAGTATTATGGGATGAACGAGGAAAAGCGAAAAGGGAGGAAAATCGCTAAGAAAAATCGTCAGCGGTCGATGTTCTTTCCTGCCGTTAGACAGAGAGGGAGCAGGGCGACGTGTCGTAGAAATAGAATGTTATCTTTTTCGATGTGGGATTAAAATGTTTCGCCTATTTTTTTCCCCCCTGTATTTAGTCGGTGTTTTGGAGATTGCCGCTGTTATGTTTATCCCGCAGCACGGTTTGTTTTTGCAGTTTGACCTCGGTTTGAGCGTCCGCAGTCGTTCAGCCTCCCGTCCCTCTTACGAAATACCAAATGTAACATGGCGGCGCGGCTCTGACGAATCCGAAGCGCTCGTTTCTGAGAGGGGCGGGGCTTCAGTGGTCGGATGGAAATGGTTCAGGTTTGCAACTTCAGACGGATAAATAGATAGATGTAAGTAAATAAGCAAATAAGTAAATAGACAAAGTAACAGAGATGCGAGTAAATATATCCACAAGGAAGAAAGACTGATAGACTGAAGGAAGGAAGGAAGGAAAATAGACAGAGAGAGAGAGAGAGAGATGGATAGACTGGTAGGTGGATGGATGGATGGATGGATGGTTGGAGGGAGGGATAGATGTAAATAAACAAGTAAATAAATAGATAAAGTAACAGAGACGTGACTCAATAAATCAGCAAGGCAGAACGATAGACTGGTTAAATGAATGAATAAATAAATGACTGACTGAATAAAGAAAAATAGACTGTCAAAGAGAGAGATAGATTGGTAGGCAGGTGGATGGATGGATGGATAGATAGATAGATAGATGGATGGATAGATGGATAGATAGATAGATAGATAGATAGATAGATGGATAGATAGATAGATAGATAGATAGATGGATAGATTGGTAGGCAGATGGATGGATGGATGGATGAATGGATAGATGGATGGATAGATGGATAGATAGATAGATAGTATATAAATACATAAAATATATAAACAAGCAAATAAGTAAATAGTCAAAGTAACAGAGATGCGAATAAATAAATCAACAAGAAAGAAAGATAGACTGGTTGAATGAATGAATGGATAAAGAAAGAAAAATAGACTGTCAAAGAGAGAGATAAATTTATGGATAGATGGGTAGGTCGGATGGATGGATGGATAGATAGATGTAAATAACCTGTCGGTGTGTGATTTTGCGATACTTGCACACGTCCTCATTCCCTATAGTGAGATTAAACAACCGTTTTTTATTCGTCCGCTCTAACGATTAAACGCCGCGACCCGCGAATTTGCTCATCTCGATCTGAACTCGGAGCAGCCCAAGTCTTCCTATCGATTTTCTTTTTCCCTTTTGTGTTTGGCTCCCACAAAAAAATAAATAAATAAATAAATAAAAAATCCTTTGCTTTCATTTAGAGCACATTTTTCTCTCTCGTTCGGCAGGTACCTGGAAGGCTTTTCAAATAGAAATGACAAAAAAGACTCCGAAGGCGGGAATAAAACAAAACCTGCAATCGTAATTAAGACTATTATCAAGCAAAAAGGCTAATTGGAGGCCTTCGGAGCGTCTGCACTGATGACTCGGAAAGCAGGGTTAAGCCTCGGAGTTTTCCTTCCCTTTATTTTGAAACGTATTACCATTTTCCCCTCTAAAGCTACTATTGTTTGCCATTTTTGAAATTGATTAAACATTTCATTACAGAAAATTAATTAAGTGACCTCTTCGGCGATTCCTGTGATTTATACAGCAAAAGTATTTGGACACCTTTACCCAGTCTGTTAAACTTGCCCTATTGTACATTCATTCATTCATTCATCTTCTAGCG
Organism: Kryptopterus vitreolus; assembly: GCA_030449085.1. Taxonomy (NCBI): domain Eukaryota; kingdom Metazoa; phylum Chordata; class Actinopteri; order Siluriformes; family Siluridae; genus Kryptopterus; species Kryptopterus vitreolus. The sequence goes on from JACRUU010000018.1 coordinate 5,233,507, forward strand.
CTTTATCCGATCTTCCCTCGGGTCACGGGGAGCCTGTCCCTATCTCAGGCGTCTATGGGCATTAAGGCAGGATACACCCTGGATGGAATGCCAACCCATCACAGGGCACACACACACACACACACATTCACACACACATTCATACACTAGGGACAATATTTCCAAGGTGCCAATCAACCTACCGTGCATGTTTTTGGACCGGGAGGAAACCGGAGAACCCGGAGAAAAACCCCCTGAGGCACGGGGAGAACATGCAAACTCCACACACACATGGCCGAGACGAACGTGCTAACCACTACGCCACCGTGTCCCGCTGTTATTGTATATCTCTTTATTTATTTATTTATTTATTTGACATATTTTATTCAGGGAAATTCGTATATACCAACTTGTTTTTTTTTTCTCTGGGGTCAGCCATGATAGGGCGTCCCCCCGGAGCACAGAGGGTTAAGGGCCTTCTCAAGGACCCTCAGTGGTGGGAGCTTGACAATACCGGGGCTCGAACCCGCGACCTTCTGATCACTAGCCCTTCTCCTTAAACCACACCCCCTCCCTCATAGGACAGGGGTCGCTTATTTGTGGTTGAACTTATAGAAGTTACAGGATGTACAGGATATGAGATTGCTGTGTATTTATCAGCACATGAATCAGATTTTATTTCTTTTCCTCCCACTGAATATGAAAGTTTGTCGTGGTAGCACAGACATACTGGGCGTACTGGGGAGATTTAGAGTGAAATAGAGAGGGACAGTGTAGTCTGTTAGAGGTACTGTTAAAAAAAAAAAGTTAAAAGGAATATTTTTGAAGGAATGTATATTAATTTATTACAAAATGTTGTGTAATATTTTACTTGATGTGTAAAAAAATTCCCAAATGTTTTGTAATTTATTCGATTTTTTTTCATCATTTGTTAAATGTTTTGGTACTTATTATTAATATAAATAATTTTTCAAAATGTAATTTATTTGATTTCTAAAAAAGAATAATTTATTACAAAAAGTTTTAATTTATTTGATTTGTAAAAAAAAAATCTAATTTATTACAAAAAGTATTTTCATTTTGTATTTGATCTAAAAAAAATAAGAATTTATTGCAAAAAGTTTACATTTTTTTTATCTGATTTGCAAAAAAAAAAAAAAAGATTTATTCCAAAAAGTTTTGTAATTTATTTGATTTGTAAAAAGATATTTAATTTACTACAAAAGTTTTGATTTGATCTAAAAAATAATAATTTATTGAAAAAAGTAAAAATGTTTTATTTGATTTGTAAAATAAATAAATAAATAAACATATATATATATAATTATATATATATATAATGACCCAAAAAATATTTATTTGGTTTATTAAAAAAATAATATATTTACAAAACGTTTTGTAATTTATTTGATTTGTAAAAAAAAAATACACATTTATTACAATAAGTTTTGCAATACATTATACAGTGTGATATTACAAAAGAAGTAAAACATGGTATTCTCTCTCTCTCTCTCTCTCTCTCTCTCTCTCTGTTTCTTCAGGTTCAGATCTGCTCTGAGTCTGACATGGCTGCTGTCCAAGATCATCACGCCTGAGACCACACAGATGAGGTAGAGATAAAATTTCTCTGGGAATTTGTGTGTGCGCATGTATGCGTACGCCACACACACACCACACACACACACACACACACACCCACACAATGGACTCCTCAGTGAGGATGATTGGTAGAAAGGGGGCACCTGCAGCGGTGACACAATCTCAGCCTGAAGGTCACTCTTTCTTTTCCCCCCCCCCTTTCTAGACACTTTCTCTCTCTTCTCTCTTTTCTAAATCGATTGATCTTTCCGTGATATCATCATGTATCACCTGCAGCTCCGAGATTTTATCATGTGCCAACATAATCATAAAAAAACAACTCCATTTTCCCTGTATGCGTGTGTGTGTGTGTGTGTGTGTGTGTGTGTGAGAGAGAGAGAGAGAGATAGATAGAAAAAGAGAGAGAGAGAGAAAACGGAGTCTGCGGATCAAATTCAGCTCTTATTGCAAACTGAAGTCAAGTGGCCCCTCGGATTCTCTCTCTCTCTCTCTCCACCTGTTCCACGCAGAAACCTCCCCGTGCAGTCGTTCCCTCCGAGGACGGGCGAGATCTTCACGACGCGACATTTTAATACACGCAGCTGCGCAGTTTCAGTCCACGTGTCTGCGTCGTCAGGGGAGCGTGCTTTAATTAGAACGACTAATCAACCTTAATGTCTTCATGTTTAAGGAAGGAGAAGAAGGCGACGACAGGCCCGGGTGTAGGTTTTGAGAGACACGCGAGGCGTCGCAGGAACGAAACCTTGATGGCGTCTGCGATGGCCGCCCACGTATCTGCTAATTGCAGGGCTTTAGCCTCGAGCAGTCAATTATACACAAACACACACATGTGAATACACACACACACACACACACACACACACACACACACACACACACACACACACACACACGCAGCTTACTGTAGCATCGGGAATGAATGCAGCGTCTTCGTCAGGCATTTTGGTCACTTGTTGACAGGGCGCGTTTATATACAGGCGGTCCACAGAACATAATGCTAATGAAAGCGTAGTGGTGATTATTGTTATTGTTGTTGTTGTTGTTGTTATTCAGCAGTTAATAAGTGTAGTAAACCCTTCTTTTTTAAAACAAAACAAAAAATTAATAATCAATATTTTAAGCGACTTTTCTTTTAAGATTTGTTTAATTTCCTTTCTTTCCTTCCCTCCTTCCGGTCTTTCTTTAAGTTTGTCCTGCCTTTCCTTTCTTCTTTAATTCCTCCTTCCATCCTTTTGTCGCTCACTCTTTCCTTAATGTCCTTCCTTTCTTTTCTTTTCATTCCCTCCTTCACTTTTAATACCTTCTTAATTCCCTTCCTTCATTTCTTCCTTTCCTTCTTTATGTCTCTCGCGGTTTCCGTCGCATTTTTTTTGTTCTTTCTATCTTGAATTTATTTTGTCTTTCATTCCTTTTCCATTTTCCCTTCATTTCCTCCTTAATTCATCCTTCCTTCCTTCCTTCATTTATTCCTTAGTCTCTTTCTTTATTTCTTTATTCTTTTCCTTCTTTTTCAATACTTCCTTTATTTTTTCTTTAATTCATCATCCCTTCCCTCCTTCCTTCCTTCCTTTATTCCTTTGTCCCTTTCTTTAGTTCTTTCTTCTTTTCTTTGTCATTCAATCCCTCCTTCATTTTCCTTCATTTCTTCTTTAATTCATCTGTACTTTTTTCCTTTCCATCATTCCTTCCTAACTTCCTTCCTTAAATTTTTCCTTTGTCCCTTTCTTTGTCATTCTTCTTTTCCTTCCATTCATTCCCTCCTTCAGCTTCCCGAATTTCTTCTTTAATTCATCCTTCCTTTTTCCCTTTACTTTCTTCCATTACTTCCTTTTTTGTCTCTTTCTTTCTCTTTCTTCTTTTCATTGTTGCCTTTCATTCCTTCCTTCATTTATTCATTCATTCTTCCTTCCTTCCTTCCTTTAATTCTTTATTTTTCCTTGTTGCCTTTCATTCACTCCTTCGTTTCCAGAATTTATTCTTTAATTCATCCTTCCTTCCTCCCCAGAGACGACGACGTTGTTGTTGTTGTTGTTGTTATTGGTTTTCCCCGAAATTAGATTAGGAAATGAATGAACATCATTGAGGACTGTATCCACAGTGACAGACACAAAGAGCGGACGATGCGACTGTAGATTTGGGACGTCACCTAGCAACGTGTGAGGCCAGACGATCCAGCGCGGACGGTCCCATTAGAAATGCGAGGGGCAAGAACTTGGGTGAGAAGTGTAGCAGATGGCCGTCAGGCCGGGCCAGATGAGGATGAGCTTAGAAGCAGACTGATCTTAGCCCCTGAAGGGCTGATCTGCTCTTTACATTATCTTAATGTTCATTAGTGCTTTACAGATGGGCGCAGTGGCAGACGTGCGTGCGTGCGTGCGTGCGTGGCACGGATCGCGATGATCAAGCAGCAGCGTGTTGGCCCAAAATACGGCATCGAAAAAGAAAAGAAAAAAAATCACAAAGACGTGTAGGCTTCTGTGGAAAGATATCGTCTTCCTGCTGTTCTCCCGGAGAAAAGGAAGTGACTCTTGTTTTTGGGGAAAAATCAAGCATGTGATGAAAGTCACTTGAAACCATCGCTATCACTGGACACTTGGAAGTCCACTTGAACTAGTCCACCTATGTAGTGGTCATTTGAATTACTGCAGTATCCCATATTAACTCAATGGATGTTTTTTGTTTTTGGCACAGCACAAAAAAAACATACACATATTAATATATGAGTGCTCTGCTCTTTCACGCCTACTAGCTGCTCATTCATAACAGGTACGAGATCCTCAATATATTAGCGTATATTACCGTATGGAATCTTAATATCCCAAATCCGCATTACGCAATAAAGCGCATTTTTCTTTCGTGAATGCAAAGCGCTTCCGTATAACCTAAACGTATCACCTGTTTATATGGAAAAGCAACCGGAACACAATTCTTAAAGGAGCCACGTCCCATTTCTTACAATTAAAACAACCACACACTAAACAAAGTAACATTGAAATGAACAAGAAATTTATATTAAAAGAATCATTTCCAGAGTAAATATTAAATAATCTATCATTTTATTACAGGGAGAGATTAGAATGTGAATATTGACCCCCAGGCATTTTTATGACTGGGCGAGTGCAAATCTCCACTACGACAATCCAAAATCGAGTCCAACATTATTAAACTAATAATAATAATAATAATAATAATAATAATAATAATAATAATAATAATAATAACAGCAGCAATGTGGAATGTGATGTTTGAAGTACGCATACAAATGGTCCACAAACTTTTGTCTACGTTATGCGATTCTAATTCGAATCTAACTGATGTTCAGATCAATTTCAGAAAGTTTAGAGAAAAGAAAATTAAATAAAATCTTTTTTTTTAATGTATACAATTTTTCAGAAAGTATCTCAGTTTAGCGAATTACCTGATTGTATACAATGTATAGAATTTATATATGATTACAATGTATACAATTTATATATGATTACAATGTATACAAAATATACAATTTATATATGATTACAATGTATACAATGTATACAATTTATATATGTATACAATGTATAGAATTTATATATGATTACAATGTATACAATGTATAGAATTTATATATGATTACAATGTATACAATGTATAGAATTTATATATGATTACAATGTATACAAAATATACAATTTATATATGATTACAATGTATACAATGTATAGAATTTATATATGATTACAATGTATACAAAATATAAAATTTATATATGATTACCATATATACAATGCATACAATTCATATATGATTACAATGTATTATACAATTTATATAATATTACATTGTATACAATTCATATAAGATTACAATTTATACAATTTCAGAAAGTTTAAAGAAAAGAAAAAAATAAAACTACAATTTACATTAAATAAAATCTTTTTTTTTTTAATGTATACAATTTTCCAGAATGTATCTCTGTTTAGCGAATTACCTAAATATATACAATTTATAGAATGTATACTATTTTCCAGTAGGTATCTCCGGTTAGCAAAGCGACAGCGGCGTGTTGGTCGAACCAAGGATCCGGGTGTTTTTTTTTTTTTTTTATTATTTTTATCTCCTTTTCTCGGAGATGAAGGAGGGTTTCGGTGTGGAGATAGCGTTAGCCGGAGCTTTGTGGCGGAACGGAGTGCGCGAGGCGGCACGGCCTGATGAGTGGAAATCCCCTACTTTCTAATTAATAGAGGTACACAGGGCCAAGGGATGAGGCGGATCAGGAAAATGACATCAGGAAAGAGATAGCATCACTCATTTCTCCGGTCCATTGTGGCCCCACAGGATCATCTGTAATGAATCACTCAAGCATTCGGCGGACACATTTGAATGGCGGTGGGGAAAAAAAGTCTTTGTCCGGCCGAAGAGTTTGTTCGTTTGATAAAGATCTTTCACTCTCTATCCTCCACTCGTCTCGTCTCCTTTTCTCCTTCTTTTTTTTTTTTTTTTTTTTTTTTTTGCGCCAAGAGTTTCCTGATCAAACGGAGAGTCAAGGTCTGGCCGACAGGTTCAATATCTTATATTCTTTTCCTTTTTGATGCCGCTCTTCTTTAGGGGAGGATAGAAAGAAGACTTGTTCAAAATCTTTTCTGGAGATATATATATATTTTTTTTTGCTTTTCTTTTTTTCCCCTTCAATTGCAGAAACAATGACAAACTCTCCTTTTTTTGTTTATTCTTTCCCTATTATTACTGAAAAATCCCAATATTTAAATGTATCTTGCCCCCCCCCCTCACCCTCTCTTCTTTCTCCTTTTTATTTATTTATTTATTTATTTTTGCTTTTTTTTTTTTTTTTTTTTTTGGCTTTTCTTTTTCCCCCCCCCCTTCAATTGCAGAAACAATGACAAAAACTCTCCTTTTTTTGTTTCTTCTTTCCCTATTTTTACTGAAAAATCCCAATATTTAAATGTATCTCGTCCCCCCCTCTCTTCTTTTCTCCTTTTTATTTATTTGTTTTATTTTTCTTTGTTTTTTTTTGTTTTGTTTTTTTTGCGCCAAGACTTTCTCAAAATCTCTTCTGGAAACATTTTAACTTTTTTATTTTCTTTCCTTTTTAATATTCAAGTTTATTTTTTTAGTTTCCCCCCTTCTTTTCTGCTTTTTTTTTTTTTTTTTTTTGCTACTTTTTTTTTTTTTTTTTGCGTCAAGAGTTTCCTGATCAAACGGAGAGTCAAGGTCTGGCCGACAGGTGCAATATCTTATATTCTTTTCCTTTTTGATGCCGCTCGTCTTTAGGGGAGGATAGAAAGAAGACTTGTTCAAAATCTTTTCTGGAGATTTTTTTTTCCTTTTTTTTTTCTTTTTTTCCTTCCTTTCAATTGTTGTTTCTATTTCCCTATTATTACTGAAAAATCCCAATATTTAAATGTATCTCGTCCCCCCCCCTCTTCTTTTCTCCTTTTTATTTATTTATTTTATTTTTATTTTTATTTTTTTGCATTAAGACTTGCTCAAAATCTCTTCTGTAAACATTTTTACTTTTTTCTTTTCTTTCCTTTTTTTCCCCAGTTGTAGAAACAATGGCAGCCCCTTCTTTTTTTCCTTTATCTTCCCTATTATTTCTGGAAAATCCCAACATTTAAATGCCTCTCATATTTTCGAGTTTATGTTTGAGTTTCCTCTTCTTTTCTCCTTTTTTTTTTTTTTTTTTTTTTGCTTTGTTTGTTTTTTTTGCGTCAAGAGTTTCCTTGATTAAACAGAAAATCAGGGTCTCCTCAGAATCTGGTGAAATATTCTTTTCCTTTTTGAGGGGAAGATGGAAAAAAGACATGCTCAAAATCTCTTCTGGAAACATTTTTACTTTTTTCTTTTCTTTCTTTTTTTTCTTTTCTTTTCTTTTCTTTCCTTTTTTTCCCCAGTTGTAGAAACAATGGCAGCCCCTTCTTTTTTATCCTTCATCGTCCCTATTATTTCTGGAAAATCCCAACATTTAAATGCATCTCATCTTTTCGAGTTTATATTCGAGTTTCCTCTCTTCTTTTCTCCTTTTTTTGTGCCAAGAGTTTCCTTGATCAAACGGAGAATCAAAGTCTCGCCAACAGGTGAAATATCTTCTCTTCTTTTCCTTTTTGAGAACACTCACTTCTTTAGGGGAAGATGGAAAGAAGACTTGCTCCAAATCTCTTCTGGAGACGTTTTTTTTTCCTTTTTTTTTTTTTTTTTTTTTTTTTTTTTTTTTTTTTTTTTTTTTTTTCTTTTTTTTTTTTTCTTTTTTTTTTTTTTTTCTTTCTTCAATTGCAGAAACAATGGCAGCCCCTTCTTTTCTTCTTCCCTATTATTACTGGAAATTTCCAACATTTAAATGTACCTCATCATTTTTTTTTTTTTTTTAAAGACGAACTGAAGGGTTTTCTTTTCTCCTCGCCGTTGTCACTGATCCATCCGTCTGTCTGGAGATCTGAGACTTTTCGGTTGGAGAGCGTGTGATCAAAGAGTGTGCTGCTCGGGTGAGGACGTTGAAACGGTGGATCAGTGGGTTCGAGGGTTAATGCTGATGTTCTTTGAAATTCTGGAGCCGAGACGCAGAACAGCGTCGATCAGATTTCAGAGTCATTAATTCTATTGATTTATTTTTTACATTTTTTATCCATAACAATCTGTAGCTTTAATTTGTTTACCTCGACTCTTTCAATCAATATTACAGTCTACTTTATAAATGAATACTTTTTTTTATGTGAATTATATTCGAGTCCAAGGGGAACGGTGGTTTAGTGGTTAGCACGTTCGCCTCACACCGCCAGGGTCCGGGTTCGATTCCCGTCTCGGCCATGTGTGTGTGTGGAGTTTGCATGTTCTCCCCGTGCCTCAGGGGGTTTTTTTCTCCGGGGTTCTCCGGTTTCCTCCCCCGGTCCAAAAAAACATGCACGGTAGGTTGATTGGCACCTTGGAAAAATTGTCCCTAGTGTATGAATGTGTGTGTGTGTGTGTGCGATGTGTGTGTGACATGGGTTGACATTCCATCCAGGGGTGTATCCTGCCTTAATGCCCATAGACGCCTGAGATAGGACACAGACTCCCCGTGACCCGAGGGAAGATCGGATATAGCGGTAGAAGATGAATGAATGAATGATATTCGAGTCCATTTAAAGTCACACCTTTTTAAGAAGTGGAATAATACAGTAATAATAAATAATAATGGCAGACGTGTTCACGTCCTTCACTCGAGTACATTTTAGAGCTGGGAGATTAATCGATATTATCGATATTGTCGTTTAATTCGAATTTACGGTTTATGTTGAAAACGCGGTAATCAATTTTGCGATTTCACCTCGGTTTGACACAACGAGCTTCCGTAGTTCTCCGCCTCGTGTCCCGCATTACACTTACGGAATACAACATGGCGGCGGCGCTCTTGCGAATCCGAAGTTTCCAAGAGGGGCGGGGTTTCCTCAGTCATATGGAAATGGTTCTAACATAGTGAGCTCCTCGCTGTATTAGCGTATCTTACCGTATGGAACCTTACGGAAGCGCATCGCATTCCCAAATCCATATTACGGAATAAAGCGCATTTTTCTTTTGCGCATGACCTAAACGTATCACCGGAACACGGTTCTTAAAGGAGCCACGCCCCATATTTTCCAATTAAAACCAGTGCTTTAATTAACAGAATAATTGCCCGAGTAAAATAGTAAATAATCAATCATTTTATTAAAGGGAGAGATTTTGACAGAAACGTATAAATAATTATAACATCTGTTAGTTCGTTCAAATATTGGGAACACGAAAAAGGGTTCATTTATGGTACATTGAAAACGTGCGATTAAATACTTTTAATTGACTATAAATGGAAGCTAAATGGTTTTGGGAGCAGGGAATGTTATTGGAACCGGCAAGGTGACCATTCCATGCTTTCAGGTTATTCCGGACTGAATCTCTCCGTAACCAAATTCACTATACAAGCTGTAAGAGTAAACAAGTTCATCCGACTGGAATGAACCGAATCACAAATATATATATATATATATATAAAAAAAAAAAAGACGTTTTCAAATGAAGGGAAAAAAAACTGAAACGGGCAAAGTTGCATTTTTTTCTCTCCACAGGAAATAAAGTTGAATATCTATAACTTCCTATATTTGTTTGGTCAAAGTAAATTAAAGCTAGTTTGTTGAAAATCCCCCCCCCCCCACCCCCCCCCCCCCCCCCCCCCCCCCCAAAAAAAAAAATTCCTAAACTTTTCCAGGCCCTGTAACTCACCTGGAATCATTTTTTCTCCACTACTGAAATATGAAATAGGTATAAAAGTTTTGCCCCCCGTCACCGTCCCGACTTCCCCTCTTTGTTCCTTTAAATATTAATTTGCGTCCGTTTCTATCTCATTTATTAACCCGGGAGGGAAAGTAAACAGCGTGTAACTTGTATTCCTCACACTCACACAGAGAAATGAAAGAAAGTCTATCGGAGTGGGTTTTTTTTTTAGTGTGTGTGGTGTGTGTGTGTGTGTGTGTGTGGGGGTGGGGGGGGATACCTTTTGGTGGCGTTCCTGAGAAAAGCAAAGGCGGCGAAGACGAACAAAGGGAGGGTTTTGTTCTGGCGCTGCTCCTGCTGCTGATGCAAAGTTTTTTCCCAATTTGTCTCGTGGAAATATGAAATAATACCCGGCGTGAGCAACACCCCCCCCCCCCCCCCCACCCCCCCCACCCCCCCCCCATCCCCCCCTCCTTTTCTCTGTGTGTGTGTTTTTTTTTTGCATTCCCATCAACTGAGAGGAAATGAATGAGTCGATCTGGCCATATCACGCACGCTCTGAGGGGATTTGCTAAGTCAAGCCATGGACATTAGCTTCAAAGTTAGCGGCAGGCGATAAACGCCGAGGCTAAATGAATCAGAGAACGTTTCAATAACTAGCCACGAATATGGGAAACAAGACACACACACACACACACACACACACACACACACACACACACACACACACACACACACACACACACGCTTTGTTTCAAATGATGTCATTTTTTTTTTTTTTTTTACCCCATTTTGGGAATCCTACAATCCTTCCCAGGGGACATCCAACCAAATGTTGAAAAAAAAAAAAAAAAAAAAAAAGGCATCTTTCCTGTCTCTCTATTTCTTTGCCGTCTCCGGTCTCTCGCCCAACCCCTTATATCCCAATGCAATTATTTAATATACACCCACTCATAGTCTGGCTCTGAGATACGAATATAATTGTATGTTACTTTTTAATTACAGGGGGAGGAAAAAAAAAAACTTGTAAGATGATGGGCTGGAAGGTGCCACTGCATTGTTATTTCTCTCCCCTTTCTCCTTTTTCTTTCTCTCTCTCTCTCTCTCTCTCTCTCTCTCTCTCTCTCTCAAACCCACCCCTCCTTCCCCCTCCTCAAACCCCCCCCCCCCCTTCATCCCGGTTTTCTGATTGTGCGAGCCGGGCTCCTTTGCCGAGCGATGATAAGCGGAATTTCCATGTTCTCTGCATAATTAATCCATCTCTGCCTCTCCTCATGCCAACTCCTCCGTTATCGCCCTCACATGCCTGAATTGCAAAAGAATCCTCTCTTCAATTGGAACTTATTGATATGCCGGGAAAGGAGGGGAAAAAGAAGAGAGAGAGAGAGAGAGAAAAAAAAAAACATACTGGAAAAATCCTTTTTACGATTTTTTTTCCCCTCCCTCCCCCTCCGAAAGCACAGATTGGTAAATGGATTAATTTCGCGGCAATCTCCGGCATCTAACGGCCGAGCGAAGACGGACAGGACGGATTTAAAAGTACCTCCTGTTTCTGGAGTTTTAGTCCTAAACGATGGCGTTTATTGGCATGTTTATTCCCTCCCCTCTCTCTCTCTCTCTCTCGGCACTGCGAGAGAGGGGGGGGGGTGGTAAATAAATAAATAAATAAAAAATTACCATTCATTTGCATGGCATAAAATACTTTTTATATGGTTTGGAAATTCAGAGGAATTTCTTTCAATGCCTGTCGTTTGGCTGCCTGATAACAACTCCTGCCTCGCACATCTGGCAGCTTTTGATACTGGCTGAAAAGAGAGGCTGAATATTTAATATTTTTATCTGTTTTTCATCGATGGTTTCACCATTAGGGCCAGGCAGGGCCCTATTTTGCATGGAGGCAGGCAGATGTAGATTTATTTCTCGGGAGCTGTCTACACTCGGCCTATTCTGATGCATTTTCCCTGCTTTTGTTGTGTGTGTGTGTGTGTGTGTGTGTGTGTGTGTGTGTGTGTGTGTGTGTGTGTGGAGGAGAGAGGGGAAGAGATTGTGTGTGTGTGTGTGTGTGTGTGTGTGTGTGTGTAGGGTTGCCTCTGCATATGCACTTGCTTAAGCAGTCAGTATTATAAGCATAGCACCAAGGCAGGCACTGATACACTGAGGAAAACACACACACACACACACACACACCTTCTACAATCTACAATTACCAATTCAAATGAAGGAAAATATCTAAAACATTCAGCTTATGATAGGAGATATATGTGTGTGTGTGTGTGTGTGTGTGTGTGTGTGTGTGTGTGTGTGTGTGTGTGTGTATGCAGCAACACTTGCGTTTCGTGTCCCAAAAAAAGCGAATAAGAGGCGCTGATTATTTGGCAGCTCTGCAACAGGATGCCGTGACGTTATTTGTTGCATCCATCATGTGCTGCGAGAACTACTTGGGACTGTGTAATTAAAGCCCCCCCCCCCGGGAACCTTGTGATCTAATAATTATAGATTAATCAACTCGATATTTTGTCTATTCTATTTTCCCTCGGCAGTTCGAAAGCTTGGGGGAAAGAAAGAAAGAAGGAAGGAAAGAAAGAAAGAAAGTAAAAAAACGGAAGATATGGCATAAATTGGATGCAGCTGTATTTCAAGACAATTAATCTGTCAAAACCCGGTGTGTAGAAACGCTATGCTCTCAGCATCCATATGCCACGGCCGGGCGATACCGATCGTATATTATTCGCACAAAGCCAAATTGAACAACGCCTCCAAATGATGTTGCCATGCATACATAAATTACCAGGGGAGTATATTACACCCTGGCGCCCATGATAGCGAATAATGTATAATAACAAGGCATAAAAGGTATTGTCTTGTGTTCTTATAATATTGTCTGTACTCATGGGTGGGGGTTTAAGGGGGGAAATGTGAGAGGTGGCGGTGTAGATTGGATCAATTTGGACTTGACAATGATGATGATAATAATAATGTGTAGTAGAATTGTTGTATTAATACCCAAAACTTGCACTATTAACCTCTGGCATGTAAGATCAAGTTCGGTACGTCTTGATCCCTGATTGTAATCAAATTCGGTTCGGCGTATTTTTCGGATTTTGCGGTTTTTTTTCTCGTAACCTTGCTAATAATTATTGGAGGAAAATCTCTGTTGTTTGCGCAGTATATTCTCAGCAATTATTATAATTATTTTTTTACGTTACTGTATTTTTTATTCAATTTAAATACGTGCGTAATAAAGTGGGAATTTGATTTCAGTCAATTCCCACTGTCGCACTATTCAACTTTGCTGCTTAGACGAAAGTGAACGACAGCAAATACAATAAAACAATTCGCTTTTATGCATACATGCAGTATGTAAGGTTAACATGGTGTGTGTGTGTGTGTGTGTGTGTGTGTGTGTGTGTGTGTATGTATATATATATATATATATATATATATATATATATATATATATATATATATATATATATATATATATATACATAGTTTTAGGCAGGTGTTAAATTCTATAAACAGAATGCTTTCAGAAATATAAATAGAGATTTTTTTTGTCGATTTCGTCAAAATGCAAAGTGAGCAAACAAAGAAAAAATCTAAATCACACACACATATATATATATATATATATATATATATATATATATATATACACAAATAAACAGTGATAAATAGCATGTTAACAGTAATTTTTATTAATGTTCATTTAATGCAGCACACATTTCTTTTATTAACATTTATAAATAAAATCACATATTTTACAGAATCTCTGGTACACACACCCGGCAATTAAAACTGCACACGTGGAAATATAGCAAAAGTTCTGTTCTGTGTGTGTGTGTGTGTGACATATTATGTGATATATGTGTATATGTGTATGTGTGTGTATGTGTGTGTGTATGTGTATATATATAATCACATATAGTGCTGTGCAAATGTTTTAGGCAGGTGAGAAAAAAGTGCTGTAAGAATAGAATGCTTTCAGAAATATATATATATATATATATATATATATATATATATATATATATGTATATATATATTCGTCATTCATTGGATTGAACGCGATCTTTAACGTCAAGTGCGTCCGACAACTCGAAGCGCGTGGTAAAAATAGACGTTGTGCGTAACGCGGTGTGCAGTGAGTTCGATTGACATCGGATTGGCTGAAACGAAGCAGGAGATTTTACTGGTCATGTGATTATGCTATAATGTATTAGCAATGTGTATTAAAGATTCTTCGGAGCAATAAAAGTGAACTTTATAGGAATAGTGGACTAACATGGAGCGTCAAAATGGAAACATTCCGTGATACAGTCATGAACTCTAATTTTCCTTTTTCTTTTTCCCTTTTCCTTTTTTTTTGTCACTCAGCACAACCTTTCATGTAATGCATATCAATAGGAAGTATTTATGGTTTGTCAGCCATATTTCATCCTTGTTTTGATTTCTTTATATTCAGTAAACTATTTGCTGTTATAAACCCTCCTCAGTGATTCCTTTCAGTCAAAATACAAGAAATAAATTCTCCCGGTTAATAAAAGAGATTGAAGTTATTTTTATTTTAACCTTAAATTCCCTGCCTTATTGTCTTCTATACAGAACAAAAAAAATGTAGCATTGCCCATGATCCTCTCCCAGCATTACTTGCGCTTCTCCGCCAGACTACCCATGATCCTCAGCCAGACGTAGGCCTGGAGATTGGGACATTCATGTCCAAGAACACAAATCGATAAACTTCTTCATGATGTACTTACGGTACATCACGATTTGCCTTGTATATAAACAAACTAATACCTATGTTTGTATTCGAATCTATTATTTTGATGTATATTGTCACATAGATGATTTTTTATTTAATTTTTTTGAAATTTAATTTAAACCCCTTTGTTTCACATCATTACTTTTGGTTATTTACTGTAAAGTCTGTGACCTGACAAAATGTAGAATGTGATGTTAATTTCCATAAAAATACACTTTTGTGCCACTTTCAAGACCCGTCATAAAATGAAAGGATCAATAAAAATAAAGACAGTCATTATACAAAGAAACAAAGGAAACCAAATGCTTAATATCGTGAATAATGAACACAGACGCTCCTCCCCACCCTACGAACAAGTTCCTTCTTTGCATATCCTGCCTTTTTATTTTGTTTATTTTGGAAGCAGGGGTCAGACCGCAGGGTCAGCCATGATACGGCGCCCCCTGGAGCACAAGAGGGTTTAAGGGCCTTGCTCAAGGTTCCAACAGTGGCAGCTTGGCGATACCGGGACCCCCTACCTTCCGATCAATAACCCATATTGTCTTATATATTGTGTATATTGAATTCTCAGATTAATCTTATAAAGTACATGAACAAAGCCACTGAGACGGCGTTCGAACCAGAAGTGACTTATTTACAATAAACAACGTATACTGGACATTCTATAGTCCTCAGCTAAGTGCGTTATTGACCGCCCGTGACTGTGGTCACGTGACCCCCCCCCCCCACACACACACACACTTCTCGTTCCGTAGCCGTGTATTAACTCACAGCGGGATTATAAAGGTAGGCTCGTTCATTAGCATTTATTCTAATTACCCTGTAATTAGGCCGCATTATTCGGTAATTGAAATCGCCACTCGACACCCGCGGCGCTCTCCGTCTCCAGCGCACGCTTTCGCCCGTTCGATTCCTCGGGACGCGTCGGCGCGTTCGGAGACGAGCGGGCAGGCCGTGCGTCGCACGCCGTTACAGACGACATCGATCAGATGGCGACGCATTCAAGAGAGAAACTTCACACTTCGCTCAGATAACACAATCAAATTAACAAACGCGTCCATCTGGTACAAGTCACTGGGAAGGGGGAAAAAAAAACTATATAAAAGTGTAGAGCGAAAGTACACTGCTTTTTGTTTTGTCTGTGTGTTGTTTTTTTTTTGGCAGCATGACATCATTTTTATGACAGTCATATCTTGGAATCACTGCAAGGGCTTTGGTTCCAGCGCTGGAATAAACCCTAAATGTTCCGAAGGTATTGAATTTGATCCGAGAGATTTAAATCCGTCCAAAATGGCGTCTTTAAAGCCAGGGGTGCCAAAACATATGTCAATCATTCGTCCTCAGAAATACCTGTGTGTTCGGATCTCGCTTGTTGCTACGGGGTTCATCCGGGAGCATCTTTGGTCATTTATTATGATTCCTGTTATTGTATTGTAGAGTTTACAGACATCCTCAGGGGTGATACAGAGAATAATAAAGTATATAATAAATAATAATATAGAACCGTTTGATGACGAAAATATGACGAAACTATCATTTAGAGCTATTATTAATCCCCGTCTGATCGCAGTGTTGAAACCACAACAGCATTATTACCTGCACCCTCTATAAGCATCGTGTTTTCTTTCTGCCATATTGTTTTCATGGTGTAATAGACAGTGTTGGAAAATGTCATAGATTACACATTACAGATGACCCTAGTCAAAACGGAATACGTGGCGTAACGTTTCAAGTACTTTATAAAAAATAACGGATTACATTTCATTACTTTTTGATTACTTTCATGTGACCACTAGGTGGCGCTTTAAGTTAGCATTCTCCGTGAGGAAAAAAAACCCTCAGAAAAAGCTTTATTTTTTCGAAGCTATTTTTTTTGAGCTGCATCAGAAAGAAATTGTTGACCGGGGTGGGCGGGGTTTTTGTTTGTTTGTTTGTTTGTTTTGGGCGAAAGATTTGTAATCTTTAACATTTTCAAAAGTAGCTAATTTAATTTCGTTATTTTGTTCTCAGTAACTGTAACGATTTAACGTTAGTTTTATTCGATGCAGTTACATAATGCCGTTACATGCAACTACTTACTCCCCAACACTAGTTATATAATATACACTATAATACGGAGTTATCGACGTAAAGTCCCTGAGGGTCGTGACCTTCTCTGGGGGGCAAAACCAGAATATTTCATGAAGCCACAGATGGATTATGCGTTGATCTTTCGAGCAAAAAAACCAAACACATTTTTTTAAGTTATTGCAACATCGTCTTAAAAAAAGAGATAAAAAAGAATGAGGCAGACACAGACGTGTGAGGAGATTTGAGTATATTTCGATTTTGTTAGGAGGGAAAAGTCTGGGATTTGACTGCTGTGCTGGTGTAAAACATGCCAGTAATTTCCTGGCATTAATGTCGAGCTTGAGCACAGCGAGGTTTGTATAGAGTCAAACATCCCTCACACTGCATGAACCCAAACAGATGACTGGGCGAATTTCAGCCCTTCACTAAAGCCGGAAGGATTCCCCGTCTACCAGAGTATAAACTTTAGTGAATTTACTGCTGCTTGTCCTTACACAATGTGTGTTATTGATCATCATTTACACAGTGCAAGGCGTGAATTGGGAATATTTTTAAATAGATTTTATTTCCTTTTAGAGAAAAATAACGTCCCATAACCAAACGTATACCTCCAGTTAAAACCTAAACAGGGTTCATTAATTAATTAATTAATTAATTAATTAATTAATTAATTAATATTTGTAATGTTTCTTACCAAGAATTCATGCTAGAAGATATACAAGATATTTCATTCCCCAATTCGTATAGTTATTCAATACAAAAGGACTGGTTTTATACACACAAACACACACACACACACACACACACACACACACACACACACACACACACACACACACACACACACACACACACACAAATGAACAGCTTCAATGCATCTTCTAATACACCAGTGTTTATTGGTACTATAGCCCTTGTTTATTTGCATTAACACACACTGTGCTGCATCACTGTGTTGCTTTTCACATTTACTTCAGTGTTTGACTTAATGTAGTCGTCCTCGTTTACGGTTATCTGGTGTTCATTTATGTCATTTCATGTAGCGTACTGGCCCGAGCAGGACGCTGAGCAGGATTGCGTACTGTAATGTATACGAACGGAACGACTAGAAAAGGCAGGTGACAAATGAAAAAATTAAAAATTTAAAATAGAATGAAATGAAGCATAATTTCCTTATATTTCTACTCCTGAAAAATAGTGATGTATATATATATATATATATATATATATATATATATATATATATATATATATATATATATATATATAACAGAGATGATTGGAAATGTAAAAAAAAAAATCAAATATGTATATGTAAAAATATATAAATATGTACATCTACACAAAATGTGTGTGTTGTGTGTGTGTGGTGTGTGTGTGTGTGTGTGTGTGTGTAGATAGATGGACATTGATATAGTGAATATATATATATATATATATATATATATATATATATATATATATATATATATATATATATATATATATAGATATATATTATATATAAACCCACATTATTTTTATTAGGATTATTATTGTTATTAAGGTGAAAAGGTAAAAAAGAATACACATTTGAAAATCAAATACTTCTAAAATGAATATACTTCTAAAGAGAGAGAGAGATAGAGAGAGAGAAATGCATTACAGAAGCTGTTTGCTAAAACATGTAGTAATGATCCACGTGCTTCTGTTCTTTTAGGAATATTTAGCCAAAAGTGCTCTTTCTCTTTTTTCTTCCTTTCCTTCTTTCTTTATTGTTTTTTTTTCTTCTCTCTTCTTTCTTTTTTCTTTCTTTCTTTCTTTTTTTTTCTTTCTTTCTTTCTTTCCTTTTTTTCTTTTTTTCTTTTTCTTTCTTTCCTTATTTTTTTCTTTCCTTCCTTCTTTCTTTCTTCTATTTCTATAAAGACACACAAAAGTTGACATCATATCCCTTTGTAAAAATGGATAGAACACTGAGAGAGGCTTTGTCGTTTTTATTAGGACGTTTTTTTTAAGGATTGCGGTTTGAATAAGCAGGTTTACCGCGCACACAGAAGCGAAACAAGGCTGGATGAGGACTGGATGTGAAATGATGAGAAATGGAGAGAGTGGTGGTGTGTGTGTGTGTGGTGGGGGGGGGGGGGGGGGTAGAAGAGAGATGAGTGGATGTGCGGATGGCCGGTGGGTTGGCACGGCGTGGCGCGGCTTGGCAGGCTGGGTGGCGGAGCGGGCACGCTCTCAGACATCTGTTTGCGCTCGGCTGCTGCCGGAGCCATCGGAAAAGGGGGGAGAGAAAAAAAAAAGGAGTGGGGGGAGGGCCGGGCAGCCATGCCCAGCGGGAACGTGGCACGCCGATATTGCCCTCCTGCAAGCCGATGCCGCTGTGATGCCAGTGCCGCCTCCCTGTGTAGCGTACCTTGCGCTGGCAACCCGAAGCAACCGGAAGAGTAAAATATTTGGAGAGGAGCGCAGGCGCGAGGAGGAGGAGGAGGAGGAAGGGGGGGGGGGGGTTCGTTTGACGAGGTTTTCTGTGTAGTTGCTTTGCTCAGTGCTGTAGTCGATCTAATTCGATATCTGTTCATCTTCCTTTCTTCCTTTTTTTCATCTTCACCATTAGACCTTGAGTCGTGTTTGCCTCGGAGCAGACGGGCAGGCGTGGATGGCCTTGACACGGCCCACTCCTCCAGCTGTCTGTGTGACCACACACACACACACACACACTCTCTTCTCCTCTCTCTACCTCTGTCCTCGCCACCCCTGGATGGACGCCAGTCCCCCTAATGCCAGTTGGTGCGCCCGTCGTACAGCATGACAGCAAATGGCAGATCTTCAAGGCATTCTGCTGATGCTGCTCTTAAGCCAGGATGGCAG
Source organism: Kryptopterus vitreolus (assembly GCA_030449085.1). Taxonomy (NCBI): domain Eukaryota; kingdom Metazoa; phylum Chordata; class Actinopteri; order Siluriformes; family Siluridae; genus Kryptopterus; species Kryptopterus vitreolus. Next base: position 5,252,990 of record JACRUU010000018.1, read on the forward strand.
CGTCTGATTTTCACATGATTGCCTTCTGCGTTGGAACGGACCGCGACACGCTAATCCCGCCGTTACAACACGATCTCGTGGAGAATTCGAAGGATTTTTTTGTTTGTTTGTTTGTTTTTACACACGACATAAAATGTATATCGGCGAATATACGCCTTTAATTCTTAACGTGTTTGATTGCGCTTATACCACACCCTCTGAAAAAATATTGCTTTTTTTATTGCTCGATCAAATTCGGAAGCCTGTTGACAAACAAGAAAACAAAATAACAAATCCGCAAACAAAATCATTTTCCGTCAAAAAAAATCTAAACAAACGAATGAATTTTGCTTGCCAGTGTTTACGCCTTTAATTATATTAGATTTAAAGGTGCACTAATAGCCCAAAATGTAGCAGTGATAAGATTACTGCCTGAATATCTTGATTGACAGGTGTCTCGTCCAATGAGCATCGAGCATTCCATTTTCAGCCCGTACGTACCTTTTCCCGTTTGAATGAATTAGTTACTGTGATTTCGTATTTGTTATTTATTCGTATTTTTTTTTATTTGTTAAGTGTGTGTGGGGGCACGGTGGCTTACTGGTTAGCACGTTCGCCTCACACGGCCCGGGTTCGATTCCCGTCTCGGCCATGTGTGTGTGGAGTTTGTGCATGTTCTCCCCGTGCCTCAGGGGGTTTTTCTCCGGGTTCTCCAGTTCTCCAGTTTTCTTCCCGGTCCAAAAACATGCACGGTAGGTTGATTGGCACCTTGGAAAATTGTCCCTAGTGTATGAATGTGTGTGTGAATGTGTGTGTGTGTGTCCTGTGATGGGTTGGCATTCCATCCAGGGTGTATCCTGCCTTAATGCCCATAGACGCCTGAGATAGACACAGACTCCCCGTGACCCGAGGGAAGATCGGATAAAGCAGTAGAAGTAGAAGGAATGAATGAATGAATGAATACCCTTCTCAGCCACCGTATATTTGAGGTGCTTAGAAGCCGGAAACCTTCCTCTCCAACCTACGTTTAGCACAGCGCCCACTCTGTGAGACACAGGGAACAGGATTTGGGTCGTTATTCGTACAATGCGCTTATTGTGGAACAGATGCTTCCTGTATCAGTAAAACCCAAACCAATAAACGCAACCCGAATACCTGCGAGGAGTGCTAAACAAATACAGATACCACCATTACACCCCCTACCGCATGTCAATATGACTTCATCATCATCACATTAAAGTCTCCCGCGCTTCCCCTCTCGAACGCCCAAAAACGCTCTCGCGCGCACACAAATACACGCTGTATGTTCTTTAGATTACCACAGGAGTGAACTGCATGCTACTGATTTCCCCAGCGATGGGAACAGTATCATGTTAATTATATCAACCATCTGGTCCAGCCCATGGTACAGGCATCCTCCACCCCAAACAGATTTGTACCTGTCAGGCCCAGTGGCCATGGAAATAAAGTCCAACTCGTCCTGAGGGATTTAACAAAGGAGGGGTGGGATTGAGAGGGGTGGAAATGACTCTGGATTTTATTCAACCGAACTTGGGTTGCTTTTTTGTTGTTGTTGTTTTTGTTGTTTTTTTAAAAGAATGGGTTATTATATTATTATTATTATTATTATATATTATATATATTATTTGTTTTACTGACGGGAAATTATTCGAAAAACCAACTGCGGGAGTGTTTAAGGCGATGCTCACTCGGAAGTACTGAATTTCCGGGCATAATTATCCCTTAAAAAATGATTAAAAGAGTAAAAAAAGAAAAGAAATAAAATGAATGACAAATGTGAACTCAGACATACAATAAAACGAAAAGAAATAATGGTGTATTTGTTTAGAAATTGGCCTATATTTATATTGTTAGGTATTATTTCTATTACTAAAATTTGAGTTGTTTATTATTTGTGCAATTTTTTTCATTGTTATTATAATGATCTATTTTAGTAGAAATATAGCAATAGATATAGAAATGAGAAATCACTCCTAATTATGGTATAATTATTAGAAAAAGAAAAAAATAATGATAACAGAAAATAATCAAGGCAAAAAATAATTATAATAAAATATATATAAAAAATTATATAAAAATCATGGCTATGGGGAAAAAATATAAAATAAATAAAGATAAAATATAAAGGATGCTGGAGTATAAAGGATGCAATCACACACACACATATATTATATTTTTATTTTATATATATATATATATATATATATATATATATATATATATATATATTATATATATAGTTAAAAATATTTCTGCATCTTTTATATTTTATCCATCATATATTGCAAGTAGAAATCTTAAAAGTAATTCAAATAAAACAAATATAGTAAATTAAAAAGTAAAGTAGTAAATTACAACCCCCTCGTGCGATCGGCAACCATTTTCTATAAGGAGTCTAAACAAAACCCTAAACCCATTTCTTCCCCGATATTACTGCAGCATCTGTGGATTCGAAATATTCTTTTTTTTATTTTTTTTTATTCAAATTCACCAGCTGTGAAAACCCAATGTTTCCTTTGTCCATATGTGCATCACACCGCTATTATAAGTCCAGCGAATTAGAAAACCTCTTATAGCCCATGGATTCATTTCAGCCAGCTGTGAAAAACAAATCGCGACAGAATGTTCGGTGGTAAACACCGAATTAAAGGCTTCTGGTTATTTCTGATGCTTGCATGAAAGTACATCGGCTTTTTAACGTACTCGTCTCGGCCCGGCAATTACATCTCGTCCCGCAGCACCGTATGATTCGATTATTGACTGTTTCAAGAAGACTCGAGTTTTCCAGTAGTGCTGCGAGAAGCCTGTGATCCGTCGTTGAGCGATGGAGAGAAAAGAGGGGGGGTGCTAACCAGGAGCGACTTCATTCATTTAAAGCTGCTGTATAACACCAGGGTATTTGGATGACCTTTAACAATACGAGGTCAATTGACATACAGGCTGCCTTTCGACCTTCAACTACTGTGTGTTATATTTCCTTTATATTCCATATCATTTCCTCTGTATTGGATATATTTCCTCTTTCACACGGCTGAGGTACATTTCACACAAATTGCCCAAGAAAATGTGATGCAGAGTTCAGCATAGTGTGTGTGTGTGTGTGTGTGTGTGTGTGTGTGTATATGTGTATGATATATATATATATATATATATATATATATATATGCTATATATATATATGTGTATATATATATATATATATATATAAAAATATATATCAGATATTATATATATATATACTATACACACACACACACACACACACACATGAAGAGTAAGTAAAATGAACGAAGCTTAATGTTTTTTTAATGTAATATACAGGAGAAACAATGTGTGTTACGCCTGTGTTTTTTGTTTGTTTATTTATTTATTTATTACTTACTTAAATGTGTGTGTGTATGTATATATATATATATATATATATATGATATATCTATATCTATATATATATATATATATATATATATATATATATATACCCCAACACACACACCACACACACACCACACACACGAAGAGTAAGTAAAATGAACGAAGCTTAATGTTTTAATGTAATATACAGGAGAAACAATGTGTGTTACGCCTGTGTTGTTTGTTTATTTATTTATTTACTTACTTAAATGTGTGTGTTGTATATATATATATATCTATATATATATATATATATATATATATATATATATATATATATATATATATATTTAAACGATGCGGCGTTTCATGAGTTCATGCTTAGGTGATGTGTATTTTATCCCTGTCTGGTCGTCTTTGGACCAAAGTGAAAACATTAAAGATAATGAGAAAGACATCTGTCTGTCTGTCTGTCTGTCTGTCTGTCTGTCTAAAAAAAACTATTATTTTCAGATGATTTTTGATCTGCAGTTTAGCGTCTGTAAGGGGAGGTGGTGTCGCTCAGTGGTTAAGGCATTGGAAGATCGCAGGTTCAAATCTCAAACCTTAGCAAGCTGCCACTAGTGGGCCCTTGTGCAAGGCCCTTAGCTCTCATTTGATAAGTCGGTCATAAGTCGGTCTGGATAAGTCGGTCTGCCGAATGCCGTCAGTGTAAAATGGTAGTTTTTGGTTATTTTCCCAGTATTGAGTTGTTCTTGCAGCAGCAAACAACTTTAAATTAAGAATAATTAATGAATTAAGAATCGTATGATGATGTATGATATTAGTAGATGATTTGTACTCCAGACGAAATTGGAAATGCAAGCCATGGGTGACGTGGGGCACGGTGGTTTAGTGGTTAGCACGTTCGCCTCACACCGCCAGGGTCCGGGTTCGATTTCCCGTCTCGGCCATGTGTGTGTTGAGTTTGCATGTTCTCCCCGCGCCCCGTGCCGGTTTCCTCCCGGTCCAAAAACATGCACGGTAGGTTGATTGGCACCTTGGAAAATTGTCCCTAGTGTATGAATGTGTGTGTGTGTGTGTGTCCTGTGATGGGTTGGCATTCCGTCCAGGGTGTATCCTGCCTTAATGCCCATAGACGCCTGAGATAGACACAGACTCCCCGTGACCCGAAGGGAAGATCGGATAAAGCGGTAGAAGATGAATGAATGAAGCCATGGGTGAGAATGTTTAAATCAGTGTATAGTACAGGAAATACAAACAAACCTGGAATCCTGGGATGAGCAAGACAGTATTCATGATTACAGCAGCCGTGTTTAGAAAGAAATCTGCAGTACTGTGTGGAGATTCAGTGCTGAAAGTCGGATATGGAATTTTGTTTGGTTTTTTTCCCGTTTTTCCCGCACCAAACTCAAGTCCATTCTAAAAGTTGGAGAAACACCAAACCCCGTGCCACAGATGGCGGACGGAGCCTGTTTCTGTTACTTTTAGATCCTGTAGCTAAAAGAGCGACAGCGAGAAAGAGAAGCTGAGCGACTTCGCCTCATGCCAGCTTGTTCTGGGTAAGGCAAGCCGAGGCAGACTGGCGCGAGGCAGATAAAAAGCCTTCCTCAAGGTGCAGCACTGCTGACTAGTTTTAACCCCCTCGAAATTATGCCGTCGTTTTCCCTCACTCCGTTCCAAAGTCCCCGAATTGGGTTACAAGATAATTTCACAGGCGACTTCCTCGTCTTACTTGGCAGTTCAACTGGCTAATTGAAGGAGGCGATTTCCAGGCCCTGCCTCTGTTTAAGGAATGATACTTCAAATCTGAGTAATGACGATAAAAGGGATTTGCCGTGACGTGGATGTTGCCGGATTTCTTCGTCTATATATGAAGCCAAACATGAAGGGGGGAAAAAAGTCTTCAGGCTCAGGGTGTGTGTGTATGTGTGTGTGTGGTGTGCGCGTGTGTGCGCGAGTGTGTGCGTGTGTGTGTGTGTGCATGTGCGCGCATGTGTGTGTAGAAGAAACAAAATGAACTTTTTCTTTTGTTCTTTTTTTTTTTTTATTAAGTTTTGGTAATGGAAAAAAGAAAGAAAATATCTCTCTCTGTGATATATATATATATATATATATATAATATATATATATATATATATATATATATATATATATATATATATATATATATCTTGTACAATGTTCTGCTATTTTTTTCCTCAAATCCAAAAAGCAATATTATTATTATTATTATTATATTATTATTATTATTATTATTATTATTATTATTATTATTATTATTCCTCTCTTCTTCTCCCCTTTATTATTAAGTAATAGTAATAATAGCAATAATAATAATGTGTTTCTTTATCTGATTATTTGTGAATTTGTATGATGTTCTGTATTTATGTATTTATTTACAATTTATTTGGAGAATAATTAAGAATCATAATAATCATAAAATAATCATAATTAAATCTTGAATAATAATAATAATAATAATAATAATGCATTTTTATCTAATTATTTTTACTGTTTTAATAATGGAGAGTTATCTCTAATGAATTCTGTGCTGAGGTAAAATACTCACCGTACTTTATCCACTTTATATGTTATATATATATCTATATATATCTATATATATATATATATATATATATATATATATATATATATAGATATATATATATATATATTGTGTATAAATTTGAAGAAAGAATTTCACTTTGTTGTAATGTATATGTAGCGAATAATGGCTATTCTATTCTAATGAATGCTTTTACACCTGTGCACATGTAGCACATTTCTAGAGCCTCGGACAAGCTGAACTATCCGATCCAAACCCCCCCCCCCCCCCCCGGTCACCCCCTCGCTAAGGAGTTTGTAACTTATTCCTGAAAAATACGATTTTGGTGCCTTTTATAAGTATAAATAAACGAGTATATTCATTTGAAAGGTTCGATTTGAGTTTCTATCCAATCATATTTCAGCTGCCACATTACATTATTGGATGGTCAGAGAGAGAGAACAAGTCCGAGCTGTGTGATATGTAAACTACACAACACCAGGCAACTGGTTTCATGTGGATTATAGCTGTTTATTTCCTCCCGTAAGAGCCGATGCAGGAGGAGAAATTGATTTGGCTGTGGATGCTCTTACAAAACAGACTTTTTTATGATTTAGTTAAGGACTCTACAAAATGACTTGCCAGACAAATACACAGCCAGAGACAAAAGTACAAACAAAAGAAATAGATAGAGACAAACGTATAGACAGATAAACAGACAGACAAAAGAAATTGACAGATTAACAGACAGAGACAAAAGTACAGACAAAAGAAACAGACAGAAAAAGTACATACAAAAGAAACGGACCAAGACAAAAGTACAGACAAAAGAAAGACAGAGACGAACGAAACAGACAGATAAACAGACAGAGAGATAAGTACAGACAAAATAAAACAGACAAAATAAACAGACAAACTGGCAGAAAACAGTCAGACTGGTAGGCGAAGAGACAGACAGACAAAAGAAAGACAGAAACAGAAAGAGACAAAAGTATTTTTGAAGCAGAGACAAAGAGACAAACAGGAAGACTAACAGTCAGACAAAGAGACAGACAGACTATCAGGCAGGAAGACTAATAGTCAGGTTGGTAGGTGAAGAGACAGACAGACACAGACAGACTTACAGTCAGGTTGATAGGCGAAGAGACAGACACAGACAGACATACAGACAGAGACAATCAGACAGAGAGTCAGACAGATAGACAGACACATACAGAGACAGAGACAATCAGACAGCCAGACAGACAGAGAGACAGAGACAGACAGACACAGACAGACTTACAGTCAGGTTGATAGGCGAAGAGACAGACACAGACAGACATACAGACAGACAGACACAGACAGACAGACAGACAGACAGACAGACAGAGACAGACAGACAGCCAGAGAGACAGAGACAGTCAGAAAACAGACGAACAGCACAGACAGACAGACAGACAGACAGACAGACAGACAGACAGAGACACACAGACACAGAGACAGGGGGCGGGGACAGACAGACAGAGACAGACAGACAGGGGGCGGGGACATACAGACATGGCGGGACAGACAGACAGACAGAGACACAGACAGCCAGATGGGGGCAGGGACAGACACAGACGGGGTGGGGGCAGACAGACACACACAGACAGACATAGAGACAGGGGCGGGGACAGACCAGACAGACAGGGGGCACAGGGGGGGGACAACAGACAGGGGCGGGGACAGACAGACAGGGGGCGGGGACAGAGCAGACAGACAGACAGAGACAGACAGACAGGGGGCGGGGACAGACAAGACAGACAGAGACAGACAGACAGGGGGCAGGACAGGACAGACAGACAGGGGGCAGGGGACAGACAGACAGGGGGCAGGGACCAGACAGACAGGGGGCGGGGACAGACAGACAGACAGACAGGGGGCGGGGACAGACAGACAAACAGACAGGGGGCGGGGGAACAGGGGGACAGACAGACAGACAGACAGGGGGCAGGGACAGACAGACAGACAGACAGACGGGGGGGGCAGACAGACAGACAGACAGACAGACAGACAGGGGCGGGGGACAGGACAGACAGACAGACAGGGGGACAGGGGGACAGACAGACAGACAGACAGACAGGGGGGGGGGGACAGGCAGACAGACAGACAGGGGGCGGGGACAGACAGGACAGACAGACAGGCAGACAGACAGACAGCAGACAGACAGATAGGCAGACAGACAGACAGACAGACAGACAGACAGACAGACAGGGCGATGACGCGTGATATCAACTATAAATTTCCACTTTATAATTAACAGTATTTGGACCGCACGTGCAGTTTAAAGTGAAGTTTGTGTACGGTGCGCGGCGAGGCCCAAACCTTATCTTTAAAGACAAAACCGCGAAACGCCTTCACCTCCTCAGTCAGTTTCGGCGGAGTGTCGCGGCGCACCGTGTAGCGTCCCTCCCTCCCTCACTCCCTCACATCAGAGAGAGAGAGAGAGAGAGAGAGGAGAGAGAGAGGAGAGAGAGAGAGAGAGAGAGAGAGAGAAAGGAGGAGGAGGAGAAGGAGAGGCACAAGAAGAAACCGTGCGCACAACACACACACGCCGTCACTCCCGTCTCTCCCCTCCCGCTCTTCTCCTACGACTCTCCGGCTCTTGGATGCGCCGTCGCCCGGCTCGGTGTCCCCGTTAGCCCCGGCTTTCCCCAGCAGCCATGTCCCGCAGAAAGCAGAGCAACCCGCGGCAAATTAAGCGTAAGTGCCTTGCTTTTCTCTCCCCGTGTTCCCGCTCCGGTTTATCTCATACAGGAGGGCAAAAACAAAGTTGGTTCAAAAAAGCGGACAAGTTGCTGAGACTCGGTGCATGTGCAGCTGATACTGCTGTTTGTTTGTTTGTTTTGCTTCCCTTACCTGTGCGGATTATATTTACAGCGTTAGTAAGACTTGTGTTTCATAGCAGTAGGATATAAGCTCCGGGGGCATCATTGAGTCCAACAACTATTTTATTGAGTTGTTTATTTGTTTACTTATTGACTTTGAAAATAATTATTTATACTGGCGGGTTTAAAAGCCTAGCAGTAGTCACGTGCTGTGGAGGAAACGACCTATTTAAATACATTTATAGAAGGCTGGAGACACACACACACACACACACACACACACACACACACACACACACACACACACACACACACACACACACACACACACACAGGCACATATTGGGAGATGAGATCACTTCAGCCACAAAGATGATGATGTTATTGTTATTATTATTATTATTGTTATTATGTTCATAATAATAATAATAATAATAATAATAATAATAATAATAATAATAATAATAATAATTGTATGATTATCAAGAATACAAAAACAATAAAAAAATAATGGTATTACTATTATTATGAACATTGTTCTTTATGGTAATAAATTTTTTTTCCATTTTTCTATTATTATTATTATTATATTATTATTATTATTATTATTATTATTAGCACTTCTACATTTAATACACACATGTATTTACAGTGTGTGTGTTGTGTGTTATGTGTGTGTTTATATATATATATATATATATATATATATATATATATATATATATATATATATATATATATATATATATAATTTCTTTTTCATGTTTCTGTTCATGTTTGTTTGTTTGTTTGTTTGTTTGTTTTTTCTCTCATTTTGTATCTCAATCTCCTGAAATACTCAGGAACGATCACGTAAAACAGCAGAGAGATGAATTTTGAATGATGTTTCATGTGTTTAAATACAGATTATAAACAATTAATTTTAAACAAGAAATGAATGTGTGTATAAAACTTGCTGTTCAATATAAATATTTATTTATTCTGTTATTGATTGATTGTAGGTTTTAGGATTGAGTGACTGATTGGTCAGATTAGATGCTGTGTGATATGGGGCCTTAACGAGAGCCTGTGTGTGTGTGTGGGTTGTTTTGATGGACAGGTT
>JACRUU010000018.1:5267836-5272836 GCA_030449085.1 Kryptopterus vitreolus
TAAATAAATAAATAAAAGTTAAGTAAACGTAGCAATCTTTTTCTTTTCTTTTCTTAAATTGAACTCAACATTATGATGTCACTCTTCACACCATCCCAGAACAGTGTCTGGGGATTTGATCGAGACCAAAATTCTAACCTTATTTCCACGTCCTGTCATGTACTGTAAGCGTTGTGATTGGATAACGGTTTTCTCGCACTCTGATCGTTTGCTGTCTCCGCTCTAGCCAAACAAACAAACAAACAAAAAACTGCACATGTAATGCCTCAGGAATCCAACAACACAGCTGTTAGATGCGATCTCTGATGGAGAATGAAAGTTCTCAACACTGTAAAATGTGCGACTCGGTTTCTCCCGAGCATTTCTTCGCATCCCTGTATTTACAAACGGCGTTTTTTTAAATTATTTATTTAACAAAATGAGTCTCTGTGCATCGTTCTCAACATCTGGGTCCTTTGGTGAACGAGCGTCTCGTCCGAGTGGAGATCGTGTTCAAGTGGCGCTTCCTACCCCGTCAAAGTGCACTCGCCTCCTGCCAACTTTCCCAGTGGCATCTGCCGACACCCTGTGCGATCTCGGCTCTCGCTCGGGGAAAGCGTCGTCTCCCTCGCCGTCCGCGCACTCGACAGGCCGCCATATTATCCCATGCAAATGAGCTATGCAAATGCGCAGCCCGAGCGTTATCAAGACAATTTGTCTTTTTTTTTTTATCTCGCCCGCCTATTCATTTGAGATTATTTGTTTTTATTGTTATTATTATCGCCGGCCGCCTGCTCTGCAGTGGCGGCACGTCCGGTCGAGGGGGGTGTGTGTGGGGGGGGGTTGGGGGAAAACAAGCCCAGAATGCTCGTGAGCGGCGTATTTCACAGGGGACGGTGATATACAGCTGGAAAAATTCGACGCATGCTACAAATATGTCCTCGGTGTGCGTTTATTTCTTTCATTCAGGTTTTCCACTAAGAAGAGGGAAAAAAAAGGGCAGCCACTCACAAAAAGGTGATCCAGGTCATTTCCGGCCATAGTTTCCACTTTATCTTCCTTTTTCCTGAATTCGGCTGTAAAGAATCCCGTGAGTCAGAATCCTCACAATATCCGCGCCTCTATTTATAGCCCCTGCCTCCGTTTGCCCATCGGAGACGTTTCATCTGAGCATCTGACACGTAACATTCCGTTCCCTCGACAAAAAGACTTAATGCTGATCGCTTGCATAATAAATACGCAATAAGGATATATATATATATATTATGTATATGTGTGTGTGTGTGTGTGTGTGTGTGTGTGTGTGTGTGTGTGTGTGTGTAATATATGTATGTATATCTGTATATATAATGTATGTGTATATGTATATATATAATGTGATATATATATATATATGTATGTATATGTATTTGTATGTGTGTGTGTGTATATGTATATGCTCTAGATTTGATGATTTGTGTTCATTCAGACACAATAATGGATGGAAAGTCAGATACTGATGTATGTGAGGTGAGGAGGCCATATATAGCAAAAAAAAACTAAAAAAACTAAAAAAATGTCTGATATTTTACAACGTTCAATATATCTCGATTTGTTTCCGTTTGCTTTTAAACAATAAACAAACAAACAACGTTGCTTTTGGAGACTAATTTCTCATCTCTTTCCAATGGAAAAAATGAAAAAAAAAACCCAGAATTTGTTTGTCCGTTTTGCTAACGCGTAATAATAAGACAATCCCCCTCTCCCACCTCGCGCCTCAGGCCCGGGAATACGTACGGAAATATTTCAGAAAGGAAAATGTATTACGGAAATGTTCTTTTAGGAAAGTACGCTAGAATTTGAAACCTTCAATATCGGCGATATTGCCAAGTTTTACATCGTCTGCAAAATGATTGCAATTTCACCGATAACATTCGATATATCGCCCAGCCACTACGCCGTAATCACTGTTCCAGGTCATCGCAAAGCTTTTCAGTCGCAGTAAATTAACTAAAAAAAAAAACATTTCATCTGGCAAATTTTAGTATATATTCCAAGTTGAAAACTTGCATCGTAAACAAGTATAAAATGAATATTTTGCTTTGGTTGTAATCTGACACTCACGCATACTGATACAGGTTTAAATAAATATATGCTTTTTTAATGTTTAATTCAGTTTTAGTATATTTTTTTGCACAATATAAGTTTTAAACATTTTATAATATTATATAATATTTATTGAATTCACGTGAATACTGGATAAAATGGAGGTTCTTTTGATGTTATTTCCTGTATAAGATTGAAGAAGTGATGTTTATGTTGTGGGTGAATGCACAGTGCATGTAGGGGGCGTGGCAGCAGCTCTGCACTGTGGGTCGCATGTGATTTGATGAATTGAATAGAAATTCGACTGGATCATGAGTCAATCTGGTCGTTCTTTATCTGCAATATTTTTAATATAATCTACATTTCAGTTCCCTGTTATTATGCACACTTAAGTTTATTCCCTTGAATTCCCATATATACGCACTCCAACCTATGTCAAGTATATCTTCTTAGCACTGGCTTTGTAGCATTATAATGCTGGAACAGGTTTTGTGTTTCCTGGTTCATGTGAATGGAAAATGGAATGCCACGACATCCAAAGACGATCTATATAATCGGGTCCAATGTAGTTTAGTTAAGACGCACTTATGGCCGGAAAAATTAAGGCGTCCCTAAACTTGTGTCCATATAGTGTATGTAGGGTTCGTAGCGCATTATAAAGCCAGTCGCTGTCTGAGTCGATTATACTGAAAGTATTAAAGTAACAGAAGGGTTAAAAAAAAATGCCATTAAGGACATAATATTAGGTCGTGCCGATCGCTAATTTATTCAAACGTCTCGCTACAGAACTAGCTACTGTAGCTTAATTTCCGGAGGACGACACGGTGGTTTAGTGGTTAGCACGTTCGCCTCACACCTCCAGGGTCCGGGTTCGATTCCCGTCTCGGCCATGTGTGTGTGGAGTTTGCATGTTCTCCCCGTGCCTCAGGGGGGTTTTCTCCGGGTTCTCTGGTTTCCTCCCGGTCCAAAAACATGCACGGTAGGTTGATTGGCACCTTGGAAAAATTGTCCCTAGTGTATGAATGTGTGTGTGTGTATGTGTGTGTGTGTGTGTGTGTCCTGCGATGGGTTGGCATTCCATCCAGGGTGCATCCTGCCTTAATGCCCATAGACGCCTGAGACTCCCCGTGACCCGAGGGAAGAACGGATAAAGCGGTAGAAGATGAATGAATGAATGAATGAATGACAATAAAGCAACCATTGAAGTGGTAGTGGAGAAATAATCACTTTTAAGAAATAATCCTTTTTTTGAGTAACGACCCGACACTGGTTTTGTCCTTGCTGGAGTGTGACGTGATTTGTTGTCGTTTGCAGGTGCGATGGATCGAGTACAAACAATATGGCGTCGGAATGGTACATGTTTATATCTCACCCAACCACAATCATATTCACTCTATCCGGATGGGTTTTTTTTTTGAAGGATGACGAGCTGAAATGAAATAGGAACAAGGAGGCTTTTTATTTTTAAAATGTAAAGGGGAAGAAAGTGCAGATAATTGCGTCAAAAAAAACAATTGTTCCAGTAAAGTACCTGAAATTTCTACTTGGTTAAGGTAACAAAGTATTAACGCCAGTTTGCCATGTTTGTTTATTTATTTATTTAAATTTTTGCATACATTATTGATCCCATGAGGGAAATTCTGTTTCTTCGTATATCTTTGCTTCTCTTCGCTTGTTTGGAAGCCGGAGAATAGGCGCAGGCTTAGCCATCTTATGACACCCCCTGGATACAAAGGGTTAAGGAAATTGCTCAAGGACCCAAGGATGGGAGCTCAGCAATATTGGGGCTCGAACCCCTCGACCTTCCCATCAGTAGTCCAGCGCCTTTAACCACTGAACTACACCCCTCTCATACCCTCTGCATGGCCAACCAGCCAGTCATGGGGCAGCAGACTGTAATAGAATATAATCAAGAGCTTCTGGTATGAACGAGGGCAGTAAACAAAAAATAGCCGCTTATTACAAGAACAAACACCACACACAGCATTGGGATACAGTGGAAGAAGGTTTCACGTGGTCGACCAACACCACGCTACACTGAGAGACACAATGAAAAAAAGGCTCCTGGTGTTTTCCTGTTGTTTTCTTATTTCTATTATTGGAAATGGAGGATCTGAAACCAATCTTAACCATTTAATAACCCTTGTTTTTTTCCTCGATTTTTTTTTTAGGGGGGTGGTGAACAAACCAAATCTGATTGGGTGTCTTTACTTATGCACAAGGGGCTTGATGATTTTTTTTTTCTTTCGAACTCCTCTGATGCCTCAAACCTGAACCTCCGCTAAGGCGCCGTGTTTACAGGCCTCGCATAACAAACGCCGACCACGTGAGCCGCAATAGTCATTTCCTCGGCCGCGAACTCGGCGGACGTTGTTGTTTTGCTCTGGGCTTTGATGTTTTGTTTGGCTGCGGCGTTCACGTCCCTGTACTGGAACAAAGGAAACTGGTGCGTTCGCATGCCGGTTGGCACCCGCTGTGCAAAAGCTTGTAACGCGAGGGGGGGGGAAACAGCGTACAGGGGTGGTCATAGCTCATTCGGACTTCGGAGCAGAAGGTCGCGAGTTCAAATCCCAGCCACACTCCTAAGACCCCGAGCGAGGACCCTTAATCCTATAGATGTATGGGATAAATCTGGAAAAGGGAGTTTTCTTTAAATTCTTGTCAATCGGGGAAGAAAAAAGGGTCCTACATGGGTAAACTTCAGAGCCCGAGAGCATTAGCACTCTGGCAGATTAATTATTGATCATTATCCATCAATTCGATTTTATTATTTATGTTCAAGTGGAAAAAAAACACTTTTACGATTTCACCTCAGTTTCCGCCCCCCACAAAATACCAAATACAGCATGGCGGCGCGCTCTGACGAATCCGAAGAGCTCATTTCCAAGAGGGGGCGTGGCTTCATCAGTCGTATCTAAACGGTTGGGGTTTGTAAC
>JACRUU010000018.1:5282836-5285336 GCA_030449085.1 Kryptopterus vitreolus
GCTGCAGGCCTTTTCCACACTCAGTGGATTAGAAGTGGCCTGCTTTTGCAGAAAACACACACACACACACACACACGTATGTACACACTTGGACACACACCGGTGTGAAATCAGCTACCCGCTCTGCCTAAGACTAAAACCTGACTGTGGCCATGTGTGAAATCTTCCTGCTCTGTGTCTAAGTGGAGTTTAGATATCAAGAATGGAGAGAGAGAGAGAGAGAGAGAGAGAGAATGAAAGAAAGAGAGAGAGAAGGCTATTTCTGGAACTATACAAGAAGTGTTACCGTTACTTTTATTAACTAAAACTGCATACATACATACAGAATTGTAATGGACAAATCATTAAGTTTGTTCATTCATAAAGTCTTAAATTTTCTGTTGTAGTTTTCAAAATCGTTTTTACCAGGTTTACATTTTCCAATATCCATTTAACGATATTTTTAATGTGCATTAAAAGGCATTTTAGAATGTTTTTGTTGGTTGGGTTCCGTCGTTATGATGTTCTTTCATACCCGAGTCCTAATCGAATTTGCTGTTACGACTACAAATGAGACCGACATTCAACAGCCAATCAGCTTTCAGTTATAGGAAGTGAATCACTATCGGAGTGTACCACAGATTTTCTTTCTGGTGACATGGCCGGTCGTTAAGAACGTGTGTTTGTTATATAGGGCTTAAATTTTATTTTAGTCTTAAAAAGCTCTCTTAATTTAACGGAAAAAAACTCCTGTATACTACTTTTAATTCATTCATTCATTCATCTTCTACCGCTATATCTAATCTTCCCTCGGGTCACGGGGAGTCTGTGCCTATCTCAGGCGTCTATGGGCATTAAGGCAGGATACACCCTGGATGGAATGCCAACCCATCACAGGACACACACACACACACATTCATACACTAGGGACAATTTTTCCAAGGTGCCAATCAACCTACCGTGCATGTTTTTGGACCGGGGGGGGGGGGGGAAACCGGAGAACCCGGAGAAAAACCCCCTGAGGCACGGGGAGAACATGCAAACTCCACACACACATGGCCGAGACGGGAATCGAACCCGGACCCTGGCTTTGTGAGGCAAACGTGCTAACCACTAAACCACCGTGCCCCTTTACTTTTAATGTATTATTGTAATTGTTATTATTTGCACAGGAAGAAAGAAATGAACGATGAATAATAAATGGTGGAATAATCGCAGCGTTGTTCTCGTATTTGATTTCAAATGCCGGGATTTAGTGAAGTGTGCGTTTATCATCGTGATCTCTTTTTGTCGTGGTTTAAAAAAAACAACAAAAAAAAAACGCTTAGTATCTAAAAAGAAAATAATGACATAAATGCAGCAGCGTTTAATAAAGCTATCCCAGTCTGCGCATTTGAAAGTCAATGCTAGCTCACTAGCTGTACGCTCGAGTGGACAATTGGGTCTCTTTCAATCAGCGAAATGATGAACTTCATCCCCTTCACACTCTCTCTCTCTCTCTCTCTCTCGTCTGTTCTCTCTCTCTCTCCTTTTTTTTGGGGCGGGGGGGGGGGGGGTCAAGGCATGAGAATAATGTCTGCTGATTGTGCAGCTCTTTCGAAAGGGCCAGCACATCATCTCCGCGGTCGCCTCGCTCATCAGCGATGGAGCGTTGATTGCTTTTTGATCCTCCTCCAACATGGACGGGCTCCTGCATACATTAGCCAATTACATCTCCGACTACGCTCTGCAAGTGGAGCGTACGCAGCACACACCCTTTCTCCTCCACACACAGCTTATTTGGAGAAACTTGACTGTGCTCTGTGTGTGTGTGTGTGTGTGTGTGTGTGTGTGTGTGTTTGGGTGTGTTGGGGTTTGCGGCATCGTTCCCACACCACAGATACGATCTCTTCTCCATGGGAATTGCTCGTACATTTCAAATTTTTTCAACAAAAAGTGCTGAAGCAACAAAATAACAATATAAGACGGCGATATCTATATAAGAAATAGCAATGGCGTGTGAGCGTAGCATGATGTGAAGGCAGGTAGGCTGGTTTGTACTTCACTTTGTTGGAGTGAACACTGTAGCCGACGCCGTGGCGAGCGTTTATACTTCTGCGTCGCTCCGCAGCGACTACTCCCAAACACTAGTTAGCGGTGGTGCAGCGTTTGGGTTCCTTCGTTGATGCAGAGGTGCGCGTCTGGTTGCGGCGAGGTCCTGCTGTTGTAGCTATTCAACATTATCGCAGCATGACAGTATAACGCATCCACCACCGTGCTTCACCCCGTGTACTGCGCTGTTTTTCTTGTCTTTGACCTTTTACGGCTTTGGGTTAGCGATCAAAAGGTTCAAGCCTCAGTATTGCCCATCTGGCACTCGTGGGCCCTTGAGCGAGGCCCTTAAGCCCGTGTTATTCCGGGCTTTTTCTATCATGCCTGATTTTGCATTGTGACCCCAAATTCTGTACATCTCTGGATTTCGCCTTATCCTCGGGGATTTTGTTGAGCTCGAATAAGTTGAGCGAGAAGTCTTGGACGTACA
>JACRUU010000018.1:5290336-5297836 GCA_030449085.1 Kryptopterus vitreolus
CATGCTCTGCCATTGTTCCAAGCGCTCGGTAAAGAGAGAAGGGTGGGGTGTGTGTGTGTGTGTGGGGGGGGGGGGGGGTGGTGAGGCGACATTATCCTCGCCGTCTTTGATGGCGTCTCGTGTTTTGACGCCGGGTAATCTGCCTGCCTAATCTCCTGAGCTGATAGAAATAAACAAACGAGAGCGACGGCGAAAAGAAAAAAGTGCGCGACGCCGAACAGAGGGAGGATTATGGTAATTTGCTGGGATAAGTAGAGGTGTTTAAAACATGCCTGTTTTAATAAGGAAGACAGACACCCGGGGAGTACACGCCTTTTCGCCTGGAATTGTTATTTCCGGACATGTTCGATATTTATTTATTTATTTTTAAGGAAAAGAATATCCCTTTTTTTTCAGATTTTCAGATTGTCAGGAGGAAGATTATGGGCGTCCATTTTTTTTTTTTTTTTTTTTTTGGAGGGGGGGGGGGTGGGAAGGGGGAGAATCAATTACGAAGAAGCAGTGGTGGAAATGAAAGTGCAGGCACCATGTGACTTGAAAGTCGCCTTTGACTGGCCGCATTACAAAGAGGCGGAAAAGCGATATCTCCGCATAACTGAACCTCCGATGGCTGGCGCCCTTTGAAGCGCTCCAGCCTGGCACGTGTACGCGAGCCACGCCGGCGCAGCCCTGAGCCGTTCCTGGGCCTCGGCCCATCTGCCGGGAGCTCCGACGCCGTGCCATCCCAAGAAGGCACCTATAGGCTTGGCAACCCATGTGGGCACGCGCAGCCCAGCTTTTCCTTACCTGAATGACTCCGCTTCAAACCAAATAGCTTTGAATAGTTTTTTTTTCCCCTCGCATAAAAAAAAAATCCCGCTTCCTCAAGGCTACGAACATCATTACCAAGTCCCCCCCAAAACTAAGCAAAAACTTTTTTTTTTTTTTTTTTTTTTAAATCTCCCATCACATGTGCTCATGAGCCCCGGCCTGCTTTCTCTCACCCGCAGGTAGAATTCTCCTTCGACCAGGGCGTCCGCATTATCTTTAATTCTCCTTTTTACCCAAGCGCTCAGATTTCTCGCCCTTCCTTCGCCTTTTCTCGCTCACCTTTCCCTTTTTTTTTTTTTTTTTTTTTTTAGACTTTCGCCAGCTCCTTTCGATATCCATTTAGATTGGAGCGTCATTTGAAAGCCTCAGACAATGGAGTGACTTCTAATTAAGAGCAGCAGCATCTGGCCTCTGGCACGCTATCCCGTTGTTCCATCTATTTTGCTGGGGAGAATTCATTTGTTTCTTAATTAAGAAAAACACCAATAGCGTGAAAAATCTGCTTATGTTACCTGAATCGTAATTAGCTAAACAGTGAGGAAAAAAGAGAGAGGGAGAGCAAACAGTCGAGGAGGAGGAGTGGGGGGGGGATTTTTTGGGTTTAAAAAAAAAATTTATGTATTTATTTATTTATTTTTAAATTCCAGTAGCCCCGGTAATGAACCCGGCGCCGATAAATATGAACTAAACTAGCCTGGCGCGAATCGGCAGTCGCGAGGAGAGAGGGAGAGAGAGCGAGCGTGGCCGACGTTATGGCTAAGACAATATGCAAACTATCTTCAAAGAAATCAAATTGCCGGAATGTTTTCATTTGCATGTATTAACCATTAACATAATGAGGAGAAGTGACATTGGACCCGGATTGCGTGTCTGTTCGGATTGATAACTGTGCCGCATCTGGGGGGGGAAGAGAGAAAGAGAGAGAGGATGCTAGTCGGAATAGTGTTGAAGCGTCACATTTTGCGTGTGTGTTTTGTGTGTGTGTGTGTGTGTGTGTGTGTGTGTGTGTGTGTGTGTGTGTGTGTGTGTTTGTGGAGCCTTGACACTAAAACCTGCGGCGGTTTTTGAAGCGCTTCAATATTTCAGCAAGTGACTACCAGACTAACATTGGACCCCTAGATATAAACACCCACACACACACCACACAAACACCAAACACACACACACAATACACACCACCACACACACACACACACACACACACACTATATACACACATACACACATATATATACACACACACATATGTATACATACTAACCTATTAAAGACTTATCTATTCCATAGCGTGGCCCACATTGCTAAAAAGCAGGCGCGCCGCCAAAAAATGACTGTGTATCGCACTCGACTTAATATTCCCGAAAAAAATCCCGCACCCCCCCTCTGTTCCGTGTGCTGTTGCAGGCAGGATCAGCCTCCGAGGTCAAATGATTCAATTAAGTGTCTGTTTATGACTGATACCAAAAGCCGGGTGGCGTCTCTTACTTATCACCTTTTTTGCAGATCGCTGTTGTCCCAGAATGCCGCGCGAGAGATTTGCCGAGGCTGTAATTAAAATGGCACGCAGACATATTTGACGCAGGGGCTAACAAGCAGGAGACAAATACGACCGGGGAGGCGATGAAGGAGGAGGACGGGATTTTTGTGTTTGGTTTTTTTTTGTTTGTTTTTTTTTTCTTTCGCACCATCCAGAATAGCAACATTGCTGTCAGCCAATTAGAGAGGAGCGAAGTCGCAGGGTGCGCACCTGGGCCCGTTCGGATTCAACTCGTAAAAATCGTCCGTTTCTATTGCGAATAACGCGAGCGAGACGCCGGGTATTTTTTTTAAAAATGTCAGATTACTGTAGCGGTACTGACTACAGGTGAATATGCAAATGCGGCTAATTTGCATAAATACAATTGCAAATAAAACTACTAAATAAGAATAAGAATTTGTGTTTCGGGCAAAGAATCCAGTCCTCATCAGACTTCAGAATCATATCGACGTATGCGATGAGATCCAGTGATACGGGAGCGAAATGTTTTTAGAAAATAAAAACCCCACCTCTTTTATGAATCCCACCTCATTTCGGGATTCCCTCTCCAGAGTCGCATCAGGACCGCCAAGTAGAATCAAATCAACATGGCCGTCCGTTACAGACACCGGTAAAGGGGTGGCCCAGTGGCTAAGATATTGGACCTTCTACGCACAAGGTCAGGGGTTCAAATCCCAGCTCTAATAAGCTGCCCTACTGGGCGCTTGAGCAAAGCCCTTAACTGTAAACCACTATGTTGATCACTTGGGATACCGGCGTAAGTATAAATATCACTCGACGGATGTTTGTTTTTCCCGCCCCTTTGAGGTCTCGCAGTTCCTAAACCTTCACGTCCCGGAATAGCGCATCGGAATAGTGCCTTGGTGAACATACCCCCGGGTACGGCGTCTCAAAAGCGCCCCAGGCGTAATAACCGCTTCCTAACGCGGACAGCTTCGGTCGTCTCGAGCTCCTCTTCAACATGACCAAGAAGGTTTTTTTATCTTGATATAAAAAGCGGGTCCTCTTTCGAACGCGAGCCCCGGTGCCATGTCGCGGTTCATGGTGGCTAACAGGCTAAGCGCGGGGCTGGGCACAGTGTGTGGCACCCACGCTGCTGTTTGTGCCCAGAGCTGGCCTCCTGCTGTGACTGCATTTGATGCCTGACTGGCAGCGGGAACTGGCACATGTTCCACCGTCTCTCATGGCAACAGTACCTTTCATCGACAGAGCTCGATACACGTGACTTCCTCAACAAAAAAAAAAAAGCCCCCCCCCCCCCCCCCAACCAACACCACCATGCTGCTATGAGGAAGGCGGGGTTGTCTGAACGATTTCCCTATACATCCGAGGAGGAAAATAACCAGAAATTGGCACGAGGGAATCTCGTCTCCGTGCTAACATTTGTAGAATGTCATTTCCACGTATCTTTTCCGTGCAAAGCTTTCGTGACGCACACAAGAGGAACGAGGGGGTCTAAAGACGCCCATATGGCTTTGCTGTTGACGCGTTCCAGCCTTGACCTAATTTCAATCCCGGCGTATGCGTGCCATACGTCTGTGAACCTCGAGCTCACAAACCCGGGCGTCTCCGCCGCCCGAGACAGGTATAAACATCGCTGTTGTCTTGACGTGCCGGCGGTAAATACGATAATCGGGGCGCAAAAAAAAGGGGAAAAATTCTAATTTGGCCATCATTTTGATGCCTGGGGTGCCTCTGGGGAACGTCCCGCCCGAGGAGGATGCCCATTCGCATGCCGCACACGGAGAGATATAATTACGGCTGCCCGTCTTTGTTCCCGGCCGGCTCTCTCGAACCGCGCTGGTAATTTGCTTGTAATACGGAGGTGTTTTGTAAAAGGGAGGGTGCGATATTTAGGTTGGAGTATTCTCAGCGGGACCAAGCGATACGATTGTAATGGACGCTTTCGTCCCAGAGCTGTGCGCTGTAACGAATACGGTAAAGTCTTACTGGGAAATGCAACAGTGGCACTCACTGGAGCGCAGTATCACTGGATACTGATGTGTCTGGAAATAATAATAATAATAATAATGTTGCTTTCAAATATTTATTTATTTTTATTATAGATGCATTTATTGGAATGAAAGGTGTTAATATTTGTGTAATATTTAGAATAGTACTAGATTTTCTTTTACTATTACAGTAATAATAATTAGGACGATTGTGATTGCACTGGTGATGTCATGCCCCCCCCCCCCCTAAATTGTTTTTATAAACTTTTATTTTAAAGCAAGTTTAAATTTTTTTTTTATTTGTAATTATTTCAATTATTATAAAAAATAATAATGGTATATTATTGGTATAATTTCTATACAGATTTTATTTTAATACAGGTAGCAACTGTTCTGATAATGTGTAAATATTTTGAAATAAATAAGAAAAAAAAAAATTCATGCTGGATGGTTTTTTATTTATTATTTATTTATTGTAATTAAAACAAGCATTTTAATTCACGCAGGGTATTTCTGTCAGATACCGGTAATAATACTATTATTAATAAATAATAATAATAAAAAATAATAGGCAAAAACCAGAAATAAATAATGATGATAATAATAATAATGATAATAATAATAAATAATAATAATAATAATAATAATAATAATAATAATAAACAAATGAATAAATAAATAAGAAAGCAATAATTAAATAATGATGATCATAATATTTTGGTCCAAATAATCATCTTGTATGTAAAACTAATAATAATAATAATAATAATAATGAGTTTATTGATTATTATTATTATTATTATATTATTATTATTATTATTATTATATGATTATTATATGAATTCAGTAGTTGTTATTATTAATAAGAGAATGTTAATTACACTAATTGTGCAGCTGACGGCGCTTGACATGAAAAGCTGAGTGGTGAAGTGGACCGAGCTCTAATCTTTCATGTGCTGAAGAGAGGCTCAAGGTGTTGAGTAGGTAACAGTATATCTCCTTGAGTGTGTGTGTGTGTGTGTGTGTGTGTGTGTGTGTGTGTGTGCGCGCACATGCCGTCAGGTTGAGTTAGAAGCGGGATTGTCATCTCTGGAGGACTCTTTTGACAGAGTCCCTCTCTCTGTGCTCTGTCGAAAGGTCAGCGCTCCATTTCCGTCTCTCTTACTGCTACACACACACACACACACACACACACACACGAGAGGAAGACTGTTGCATTTCTCTTTAAACCTCCACATACTATAAATGATGTTGGAATCAGTGCACAGGTTTTAAAGTAGGGTGTGTGAAGCGTATGCTCAGGCCTTTCTAATCCTCCTCCTCCTCACTCGTTTATCTCTAAATGAACGTCCATGTTTTTTATGCAGAGACGCAGAGCATTTATTTGACTGTTTTTGAGGAGCAGCGAGGAAGCGGAAGTTTCCGTCTCATTCATGTCTTGACTAGCGACGATCTAATCTCCACAAAGTCCAGCCACAAATCATTCACTTATCTACACACGCTGCATCGTTTACACAACACCCTGCATCCAGCGCCATTGTAGCTGACCACACACACACCTCACACTCTCTCACACACACACACACACACACCTCACTCTCACACACACTCTAGACCCTGCTGCCATCTGGTAAAAGGTACCAAACTAGTTAGGCCCTTACAGACAGACTGTGTAACAGGTTCTTCCCACAAGCTATTAAACACCTCAATTAGAGACACACACACACATACTTCACTTTGGACTGGACACACACATGCGCGCACACACATTTTGGTAGTTTTATTAAGATTTGTGAGCAACATTTTGCATTTTAAAAACAATTTTAAGTTAAATACCTGCTTGCTTAAATCATATTTAAATGTCTAATATATAAATAAATATATAATATTTAAATATAAAACCAAACGCTTAGTTTTACAAAATTCACAATGCACATGTAGAATAGGGATTTAGGAATGTGATGCGCTTGCGTAACGTTCCGTACAGTAATATATGCTAATAAGTGATGAGCTCATACCTGTTGTGAATGCGCAGCTAGCAGGCGTAATTCAGGGACTGATGCATAAGGCATTCAATAGGGTTAGAGGTCAGAGCTCTATAGCAGGTCAGGCAAGATCGTCCACTCCAAACCATGTAATGCAGGTCTTATTTCAGTTCATGTGAGTGAGTCCTGGTTCATGTGATATAGAAAATGAATGTAAGCTATATATAATGAACCACATATAACTGGAGAAGTCAGGTGACCCAAAAACACTTGTACTTATTTTTGTAAGTCATTATTGTGTATATAGAGGCACGGTGGCTTAGTGGTCATGACGTTCGCCTGACACCGCCACGGTCCGGGTTCGATTCCCGTCTAGGCCATGTGTGTGTGGAGTTTGCATGTTCTTCCCGTGGTTCAGGGTTTTTTTCTCCGGGTTCTCCGGTTTCCTCCTGGTCCAAAAACATGCACGGTAGGTTGATTGACACCTTGGAAAATTGTCCCTAGTGTGTGAATGTGTGTGTGTGTGTCCTGCGATGGGTTGGCATTCCATCCAGGGTGTATCCTGCCTTAATGCCCATAGACGCCTGAGATAGACACAGGCACAGATGAATAAATGAATGAATTATTGTGTATATATTTGTGTGTGTGTATTAAATAATGCAGGATATAATATTAGTGAAGTCTAATGTTAACATACAGAGTGCAGTTTATTCACTCATTCATTCATCTTCTACCGCTTTATCCGATCTTCCCTCGGGTCACGGGGAGTCTGTCCTTATCTCAGGCGTCTATGGGCATTAAGGCAGGATACACCCTGGATGGAATGCCAACCCATCACAGGACTCACACACACACACACACACACATTCATACACTAGGGACAATTTTTTCCAAGGTGCCAATCAACCTACCGTGCATGTTTTTGGACCGGGAGGGGAGGAAACCGGAGAACCCAGAGAAAAACCCCCTGAGGACACGGGGTTTAGAACATGCAAACTCCACACACCACACACACATGGCCGAGACGGGAATCGAACCCGGACCCTGGAGATGTGAGGCGAACGTGCTAACCACTAAACCACCGTGCCCCCAGTTTTTATTATTATTAATGATTTATTTATTTTTAAAAAAATTTTCTTTTTTTTTTTTTTTTTACTTTTTAAAAACAAAAAAACATCTGTTCTGATTATTTGCTCGCCGTGTCACGGGGGGCATC
>JACRUU010000018.1:5302836-5305336 GCA_030449085.1 Kryptopterus vitreolus
AGGGAAATTTCGGATTATTATTATTTAATTACATTTTTTAAATATTATTCATTCATTCATTCATCTTCTACCGCTTTATCCGATCTTCCCTCGGGTCACGGGGAGTCCTGTGCCTATCTCAGGCGTCTATGGGCATTAAGGCAGGATTCACCCTGGATGGAATGCCAACCCATCACAGGACACACACATTCACACAGGCACACGTTCATACACTAGGGACAATTTTCCAAGGTGCCAATCAACCTATCATGCATGTTTTTTTTTGGACCGGGGGGAAACCGGAGAACCCGGAGAAAAAACCCCCTGAGGCACGGGGAGAACATGCAAACTCCACACACACACATGGCCGAGACGGGAATCGAACCCGGACCCTGGCGGTGTGAGGCGAACGTGCTAACCACTACGCCACCGTGCCCCACTAATATTATTTTATTATTATTATTATTATTTAAGGGATTATTTAAGTGAATCACTGTTACACAAATACACTGCATGTGTAAAAGTACCGGATCACCTGACTTTTACCAGCCATGTGTGGTTACTACAAGTTACTACAAAGTTGGAGGAATACACATTGTTCAATAAATGTTATATATATATATATATATATATATATATATATATATATATATATATATATATACTTTTTTATTGTAAATAAGAATAAAATATTTCTTTAGTTCAATAATGTAACACATTTTTTAATTCACATATAAAATCTTTAGTTTTTTTACTATAATTTATTTGCCTTTTTGTTACTAATTTGCTTTTTTTTTTTAAACCAATGTTATTAGCAATGTATTATATATTTTTGTAATGTTTTACGTTCATTTTTTATTATTTTTTTTAAAGATAAAAATCTCCGTCATTGCATTTCACACACTCCGGAATTATTCGGGCCCAAGCACTGCGGTGCGCAGGACCTGCTTATTTTTAAAAAATTATAATTATATTCTTTCGACCAATCATTTCGTCGCGCCTCGTTAAACCATTGGCGAGTCACGGAATAGAGGTAGGCCCGCCTCTATTTGAAAGCACTAATTCTAATCTGGGACAGATAGCAGGCGATTTGGGACGCGGCATTTCTTTCCAGGTCATTTCGAGCAGTGAACGAGGGGTTCAGGCCCCGGATGTAGCCATGCTTGTATCGTCGATCTCGTCGGGCCCTTGAGCAAGGCCCTTGCTGAATCCCGGCTTTGATATGCTGTAATGTACATACGATACCTTTAAGATCTGTCATAACTGTAGCGTGCATGGGAGTTTTTTCCCTTTTTTTTTTTTTTTTTTACGGATTAGAATTGAAATCTCAAAGGGTATTGTGTGATGGGATTTCTTCCCGTGCCCCGGAAAAAGAGATGTAGGTTGGAAAGGTGTGAAATGACGGCACGCATGTCCAGGCTGTGCAGGGAGACTCTCGGATATTGTCTGACACTATCACCGCCAGGAAGAGTGTCTCTATGACTTTTAATGTTCTGCTCAATCCATTTCAGATCTCCAAATCGATTATCAGCAGCTGAAGGGAATTTGACTAGGTTCCTCGCCGCCGCGTTTCAGCTCCTCCATTCCCTCTTTTTCGCAACCTCTCTGTGTGTGTGTGTGTGTGTGTGGGTGTGGGGGGGGGGGGGTGTGGGTGAGTGGGTGTGTTTCCTTTCCTCCCTGTCAACCAGTTCGAGCTTCAGTGATCCAGGCTTTGATACATTTCCTGATGCTTATCGACAGCTTTAGCATATTGAGACATATCAAACCCCCCCCCGTCTCCAGCCCATTCCTCCCCGTCTCCAACCTGCGTTTCAGGAAAGACCCGGGCCGCGATACCATCGCAGCCCCGTGTCCTAATTTAAAGTGGTGCACTCCAGCGCTTCGCAGCGTGGCACGTCTGCTGGAGATCGCCACACGCTTTCTTTTCATGTAAGCCCAGATCCCTGTGCACTACAAAGGGAACATTTAATGAAAAAAAAATCACAGGCGTTTTTTTTTTCCTCCCTTCTTCTCCTTTTTTTTTTCTTTCCCCTCACTTCCCTCCTCTTTCGCAGTGGCTCTCGTTCAGGAAGAAAGTGCGCACTCTCGGAGGGGTTTGAACCGCAATAATTACTCGATTAAGTGGAGCGCGCGGCGGTAGAACAAACAGGAGCGAACTCCGGGGACGGGCGCGCTTCAGAGAGACCTTTGACCTCGTTTCATTTGTAAGAGAAAAATGTTCAGACGGAGCGAAGAGTAATTACGGCGAGGAAGGGAAGAGATGAGGATGAGGATGATGAGGATGATGATGATGATGATGATGCGCATGATGCGCGTGCTTTCGGTGAAACGGGAGCGTCGTTTGTGACCGTATCGGAGTGACATGCTGCTGATGATGAAAGAGGTGTGGCCTCTGTGCTTTAAGGTGTGGCTTGTGTACTTTTGTTGGTGAAGGTCGGACTCCTTTTCTACAGTCAGAGTCAACGGGGGCGTGGCTTCTGGTGTATAGTTAGAGTCAAAGGGGCGTGGCTTCTGGTGTATA
>JACRUU010000018.1:5310336-5342836 GCA_030449085.1 Kryptopterus vitreolus
TGAAGTTCCACACCTCGTCAACCAGACAACCTCGTCCACACACACACACACACACACACACACACACATCTCCTCTCCACCCCAGGTGTACCCGACTTCACTCACCACCCATCACCAGGAATTTGACTTTTTAATCAGAAGCTCGTACTTTGAATCGGTCCTGGCCTTCAAAAGAACGAGTGTTTTTTTGAATTACGCTTCTGTCACGCACGCTGTTTAAAAAAAAAAAAAGAAAAAGAAAAATCATTGTGCCTAGTGGGATTTTTACACGGGCCATTTCTTTTGAAAAACACGTTCCTTTTATGTTGCTTCCCCCCCCCCTCTTTTTCTCCTGTTAGCTATGCACACCAATAATCATTTCCTTTTGTTGTCCTCGGAAAAAAAAAGAAAGAAAGAAAACATAGCAGGTAGGTGCGTTCACAGTGATGACATTTTCATTGTTATATTTCAAGGTTAGGGTTTTTTTTTTTCTCTCCAGCCTCGAATTAAAAAGAGAAAGAATTTCAGCAATAAACGTGGAATTAAAGAAAGTGTCGCGTGTATACAGCGAGTCTAATTAACCACAAATTCATGCAGAAAGAAAGAAAGAAAGACTTGGGCATCCGAGTTTTGTTCAAACACTAAATCCGTGCAATTCAGGGGTTTACAAAAATGAAATTCGTCGCTAACGTGTACGATGTTTGTTTGTTTGTTTGTTTGTTTGTTTTTTAAAAAAATAACGATTAATATTCATAGCGTGGCAAAAGTATTGGTGCACCCTTTCCAGAACTTTCCAGCCGTAAGTGTTTCGTTGGCAAACCGTTTTCTTTGACTTGAATTAGACTTTCTGCATAAATTACGAGTTTAAAAGGATGAAAAGTGTGATTTATCGTGTGAAAGAAAAAGGATAAATCATTAAAAATGAATGAATATTGTGTACAGTCGACCGTACAAGCCCGCTTCCGCTACATTTCTTTCCCTCGCAATTCCCACTTTATTCCTCGATATTCCGTCATTATCTTCCTTCAGTTTTTTCCGACTTTTTTTTCTCCGACTTTATTCCTTTATATTCCGACTTTATTCCTCGCAATTCTGACTTTGTATTCTCGCAGTTACAACATTTTTATTTCGCAATTCTGACTTTATTCCTCGATATTCCGTCACTATTCCTCGCAATTTGACTATCTTCCTTCAGTTCCAATTTTTTTTCCCGACTTTTATTTCTCACAATTCAGACTTTATTCCTTTAAATTCTGACTTTATTCCTTTAAATTCTGACTTTATTCCTTTAAATTCCGACTTTATTCTGACTTTATTCCTTTATATTCCGACTTTATTCGACTTTATTCCTTTGACTTTATTCTGACTTTATTTGAATTCCGACTTTATTCCTTTATTTCTTTATTCTTTATTCTGACTTTATTCTGACTTTATTCCTTTAAATTCTGACTTTATTCCTTTATATTCCGACTTTACTTTATTCTGACTTTATTCCTTTATATTCCGACTTTATTCCTTTAAATTCCGACTTTATTCCTTTATATTCAGACTTTATTCTGACTTTACTTTATTCCTTTATTCTGACTTTATTCTGACTTTATTCCTTTATATTCCAGACTTTATTCTGACTTTATTCTGACTTTATTTCTTTATTCGACTTTATTCTGACTTTATTCCTTTATTCTGACTTTATTCTGACTTTATT
Source organism: Kryptopterus vitreolus (assembly GCA_030449085.1). Taxonomy (NCBI): domain Eukaryota; kingdom Metazoa; phylum Chordata; class Actinopteri; order Siluriformes; family Siluridae; genus Kryptopterus; species Kryptopterus vitreolus. Next base: position 5,312,021 of record JACRUU010000018.1, read on the forward strand.
CTGACTTTATTCTGACTTTATTCTGACTTTATTCTGACTTTATTCTGACTTTATTCTGACTTTATTCTGACTTTATTCTGACTTTATTCTGACTTTATTCTGACTTTATTCTGACTTTATTCCTTTATATTCTGACTTTATTCTGACTTTATTCCTTTATATTCTGACTTTATTCTTTATATTGACTTTATTCTTTATTGACTTTATTCCTTTATATTACTTTATTCTGACTTTATTCCTTTAAATTTCTTTATTGACTTTATTCTGACTTTATTCCTTTAAATTCCGACTTTATTCCTTTAAATTCCGCCTTTTCCGACTTTATTCCTTTAAATTCCGACTTTATTCTGACTTTAACTTTATTCCGACTTTATTCCTTTAAATTCTTTATTCGACTTTATTCCTTTATTCGACTTTATTCCTTTAAATTCCGACTTTATTCCTTTATATTCCGACTTTATTCTGACTTTATTCCTTTATTCCGACTTTATTCTGACTTTATTCCTTTACTTTATTCTTTATTGACTTTATTCCTTTATTCTTTATTCCGACTTTATTCCTTTATTTGTATCCTTTATTCCGACTTTATTCCTTTATATTCCGACTTTATTCTGACTTTATTCTGACTTTATTCCTTTATATTCCGACTTTATTCTGACTTTATTCTGACTTTATTCCTTTATATTCCAACTTCATTCCTTGCAATTCTGACTTTGTATTCTCGCAGTTACAACATTTTTATTTCGCAATTCTGACTTTATTCCTCGATATTCCGTCATTATTCCTCGCAATTTGACTATCTTCCTTCAGTTCCAATTTTTTTCCCGTCTTGTATTTCTCAGAATTCCGACTTTATTCGTTTAAATTCCGACTTTATTCTGACTTTATTCCTTTAAATTCCGACTTTATTCCTTTAAATTCCGACTTTATTCCTTTATATTCCGACTTTATTCCTTTAAATTCCGACTTTATTCCTTTAATATTCCGACTTTATTCCTTTAAATTCCGACTTTATTCCTTTATTCCGACTTTATTCCTTTAAATTCTTTATTCGACTTTATTCTGACTTTATTCCTTTAAATTCCGACTTTATTCCTGACTTTATTCCTTTATATTCCGACTTTACTTTATTCCTTTAAATTCCGACTTTATTCCTTTATATTCCGACTTTATTCCTTTATTCTGACTTTATTCTGACTTTATTCTGACTTTATTCCTTTATTCTTTATTCCGACTTTATTCCTTTATTCTGACTTTATTCCGACTTTATTCCTTTAAATTCCGACTTTATTCCTTTAAATTCCGACTTTATTCCTTTATATTCTGACTTTATTCTGACTTTAAATTCCGACTTTATTCCTTTAAATTCCGACTTTATTCCTTTATATTCCTTTGACTTTATTCTGACTTTATTCCTTTATATTCCGACTTTATTCCTTTATATTCCGACTTTATTCTGACTTTATTTATATTCTGACTTTATTCTGACTTTATTTGACTTTATTCTGACTTTATTCTGACTTTATTCTGACTTTATTCTGACTTTATTCTGACTTTATTCTGACTTTATTCTGACTTTATTCTGACTTTATTCTGACTTTATTCTGACTTTATTCTGACTTTATTCTGACTTTACTTTATTCTGACTTTATTCTGACTTTATTCCTTTATTCCGACTTTATTCTGACTTTATTCCTTTATTCTGACTTTACTTTATTCCGACTTTATTCTGACTTTATTCAGACTTTATTCTGACTTTATTCTATTTATTCTGACTTTATTCTGACTTTATTCTGACTTTATTCTGACTTTATTCTGACTTTATTCTGACTTTATTCTTTATATTGACTTTATTCTTTATATTGACTTTATTCTGACTTTATTCCTTTACTTTATTCTGACTTTATTCCTTTATATTCCGACTTTATTCTGACTTTATTCCTTTATATTCCGACTTTATTCTGACTTTATTCCTTTATATTCCTGACTTTATTCCGACTTTATTCCTTCCGACGTGTTATTTTATTCGACTTTATTCCTTTATTCTAATATTCTGACTTTATTCTGACTTACTTTAACTTTATTCTTTATTCGACTTTATTCCTTTAAATTCTTTATTCGACTTTATTCCTTTATTCCGACTTTATTCCGACTTTATTCCTTTAAATTCCGACTTTATTCTGACTTTACTTTATTCCTTTAACTTTATTCCGACTTTATTCTGACTTTATTCCTTTATATTCCGACTTTATTCCTTTTATTCCGACTTTATTCTGACTTTATTTGACTTTATTCTGACTTTATTCGACTTTATTCTGACTTTATTCTGACTTTATTCTGACTTTATTCTGACTTTATTCCTGACTTTATTCTGACTTTATTCCTGACTTTATTCCTTTAAATTCCGACTTTATTCCTTTATATTCAGACTTTATTCTGACTTTATTCCTTTATATTGACTTTATTCCTTTAAATTCCGACTTTATTCCTTTATATTCCGACTTTATTCTGACTTTATTCCTTTATATTCCGACTTTATTCTGACTTTATTCCTTTATATTCTGACTTTATTCTGACTTTATTCCTTTATATTCTGACTTTATTCTGACTTTACTTTATTCCTTTATTCTGACTTTATTCTGACTTTATTCCTTTATATTCTGACTTTATTCTGACTTTATTCCTTTATTCTGACTTTATTCTGACTTTATTCCTTTACTTTATTCTGACTTTATTCTGACTTTATTCCTTTATATTCTGACTTTATTCTGACTTTATTCCTTTATATTCTGACTTTATTCTGACTTTATTCCTTTATATTCTGACTTTATTCCTTTATATTCTGACTTTATTCCTTTATATTCTGACTTTATTCCTTTATATTCTGACTTTATTCCTTGATATTCCAACATCATTCCTTGCAATTCTGACTTTGTATTCTCGCAGTTACAACATTTTTATTTCGCAATTCTTTTTTCCCGCTCGCAATTCCGACTTTATTCCTCGATATTCCGTCATTATTCCTCACAATTGGACTTTATCTTCCTTCAGTTCCAATTTTTTTTCCCAACTTTTTTTCTCGCAGTTCTGACTTTATTCCGTTATATTCCGATTTTATTCCTTTATATTCCGACTTTATTCCTCGATATTCCGCCATCTCTCATTCTCTCTCTCACTCTCTTTCTCTCTCGTGTCACTTTGGCATTAGTCAATTAAAAGAGCTTATGTATGTAGAAGAAGGCAGACGGCGCTTAAAAAGACTGATTGACTTTACATGAGGTGCTTTCAGCGTCTGATTTGTTTACGTATGGAAATAGTTGGTGTGTATAAATGGGGGGTCCAAATTGGGCAAAAAAAAAAATCAACCAAATAAAACAAGCACTTTGAATAATAAGATTTAATGTCTAAATGTTGCGAGTGAACTTGCTGAAGCAGCGTGTGTCGGATTTGAACACTGAAATTCGGGCGTTTTCATTAATAAGAAAAGCCACAAAAAAAAAAAAACACCTCGCAAGTCGTAATTTCTTTAAATTGTATTTTTAACTGGGTCTTTCTGTGCGTCTCAAGTTAGCACTCGCTAATTCTGCGCAAACCGACGCCAACGCCAGGCCAAAGCATTCCTTTTACAGCCACTTAAGTAATCTCGGTCTTGTCATAGTCTCGACCACGTGCGTCAGATTCCCCAGTCCTCGTCCTATCTCGTCTAATTCTATAAGCCTTTTCCCCCCCTCTTCCAATATTCCTATCACGCGTCTCTAATTCTCCAAATGTCCCCTCCTTATTTAGCAAGAAGTGCACGCTCATCAGGTGTAGCCACCCCCCCCCCCCCTCCCCCCCCCGTCCGTTTCTTAATCTCCTTCTCTATTAGATCTCTTTTAAAAGTCATTTAGCCCTGAGTCAAAATGGCTTAAATATTACCCCACTTATGCCAGAGCAGCGAGAATATAAAAAAAAAAAAACAGGATTCCCGCATTAAAAGCTTTACGCGTGTTATTCCGCCCTTATACGGAGACAGAAGAAGGGGCCCTCTTGATTAAGTGAACCCTCTCCAAAGTGACGGCATGGTGTAATTAGCGCCGAATCGAACGTCTGCTTTCAATAGGAGCCACTCTTCCCTGCGCCTTTATCAGTCCCCCACGACTGCAGAGGAGAATAAGGTCTCCGGCGAGCGAGCTTCGCCGCCGAGCCCCTCACAGAAGGAGCCGCGGATCCGCGCCGCCTCAAAATGGACTTGTCACGGGCAAAACCCAAAGCTTCCATCAAAAGTTTCAGGCCATAATAGGTCTTAAAAGCTGGGGGAGGGAAAAAAAAAAAACCCTGTCATGTTCATTAGCATACAGTATATAAACGCGCTCTTATTAACGCCGCAAAGTCCCAAAGCCTCTTACAGTTCTAAAAGGTCAAGCGAGTGAGTGGCTGTAGAGGTTCTGAAGGTGGGAAGGGGTGACCTTAACGTACAAGCTTCTGGCATGGCAGGATGTAAAAAAAAAAGGTAGAACAGTGTCGTGTTTTTTGTCTTCTGGTGTTGGTGGATTTTATAGTGTAATTACATTATTTTCTCTATTTTTGCTTTTTTTGGTGCTTAATATTATATTTTATTACATTTTGACTCCCCCCCCCGTTTGCATTGTTTATACGCTGTACTTGCTTTATAATCAATAAATATAATAATAATCAGTAATAATAATAATCGATGATAAAAATAATAATCAATAATAATAATAATAATAATAATAATAATAATAATAATAATAATAATAATACTAATGATGATAATAATAGTTAATAATAATAATTAATAATAAAAATAATAATAAATAATAATAATATATAATAATAATATAATAATAATAATAATAATAATAATAATAATAATAATAATAATAATAATAATAATAATAATAATAATAATAATAATAATAAATAGTAGTAGTAGTAGTATAGTAATAAATTTATTACCAACAAAGCTAATAAATATTTTTGCTATCTCAGTGGAGAACTTCTCTTTGCACATTTGATAAAAGAAATTCTTTTTTTTTGTTGTTGAATTAATTCTTCTCTCTCTCTCTCTCGCGCGCTCTCTCGCTCTCAATATCAAGTGATTTATTGCCATTACACAAATACTTCTACACCTCTACTGGCAAGTGTCGCATTCTACACTTTATTAGTTCTATACAATAAATTATACTGTACACGTCTGTATACTGGCATTTGTACCTACAGAATACACAGGTACATTTAAAAAATGTTGTGGAAATTTGTTTTTGTTTATTATTTATAATAGGTTTAGTAATAATACTACCACCAATCATAATAATGTATTATTATTAATAATTATTATTATTATTATTATTATTATTATTATTATTAGGATTGACAGTCCTGCGTCCTTCTTTTCTATTAGCTATAAAAAAACTAAATTGCGGTGTTTAAAGAGTGGTGTACAGAGAAATGAAATGCTTTCTTGGAAAGTGAAAATGTGTTGTTTTTTGTGTGTGTCTCCGAGATCACTATAGAAACAACGTGAAAAGTGAAAAGTGTTTCACTCGGCTTGTGTACTCGTGTTGTTAACGTCAAGTTCGATAAAGACGACGAGTGACTGTCACTTTCATATTAGGAGAAACGCCATTGGCTACACTATAATCTGAATTATAATAATGTGTGTGTGTGTGTGTGTGTATGTATGTATATATATATATATATATATATATATATATATATATATATATATATATATATATATATATATATATCTATATATATATATATATATATATATATATATATATATATATCTATATATGTGTGTGTGTTTGTGTGTATGTATGTATGTATGTATGTATGTATGTATGTATATATATATATATATATATATATATATATATATATATATATGAATCGAGAGCGAGAGAGATAATTATATATAATATATGATGTATAAGTGTAGGTATAATTCATGATTATCCAGTCTACTCGTAATTCCTATCCCCGACTCTGTAAATGTTAATCCTGAATCCCAAAAAAAAGAGGAAGTAGGCATAAGAGAGAGGAAACATCTGGAGCAGTCGATACGGAGCTGAAGATCTGAAGCGGCAATGGTGAATCAGAGCACAGGCATCTAAGACATCACGTAGGGTCAGACGTCAGGCCGCTGTCTGTATCATAAAACACGCCGTTATCCAGAAGTCCCATAACAAACACTTTGGAAACTCGTTTGGTTTCTGGTCTGCTTTTACATGTGAACATTTCCATGTGAAATACATTATTGGAGGTATTTATGTATTTATTTTTAGAATACTTTACTGATCCTACATATCCCGCATGTAAAGGGCCTTGCTGAAGGGCCCCAATAATGGCAGCTTTGTAAAACAAGGGCTTGAGTATTTGACTCCTGACCCCGAGCCTTATGCATGAGTGTACAGATTGCCTTTGGATGCAGCAACATTGAACACCCTCTGAAATCTAGTGGAACGTCTTCCCAGGAGAGTGGAGGTAATTATAAAGGGGTACGAATGTGGAACGGGATGTTTAGGGAGCACAATCTTATGGTCAGGTGTTATGGCACCAGGTCCCCCTCCCCCCCTTCCCGAGGACCACATGAGTAGCCCTCAGGCTCCTCCCCCTATGCCTTTCAAGTCAAATGGAAACAATTTGACCCAGAAACATGTCTTGAAGGGATTTTCCACAAAATATTGTCCTGTTACGTGCAAACGTGAAACACCTCATAACAACGTAAACACTACGGAATATATATGTGGCCACGAAACTTAACGCGGCGTAAAAAAACATCTAACTAAGTGTTTTTATCCACGGCGCAAACCCTTCGTTCGGAATGGCTAAGCCCCGCCCCCGACGACATCGCGGTAATGAGTATAAATTCGATTTGGATTTTTTTTTTTCCGTCCAGCGCTGGCACAAAAGCGAGAGGAGCGCGCCGAGCGACCACTTTTATAAACTATCTGGAGAGCGTTTCGGCTCCAGTGGAGCCACCGCGTAGTCATGTACCATGAAATGGTCGAGGGGCTCCAGTCAATGGCTTCACACGTAATGGTATTGAAACAGCATAGTTTGGTGTGAAATGAAGTCTGTGCCACTGAATAGATTGAGCTGAGCCAAGGCACGTGAATAAACATGAGATGGAGAGCAGGGACCTATCGAGACGGCCACGCGTCGGCGCCCGAAAGAGAGGGAAAATGGAAAAAAGGGACCTCAATACTCCGCCGACATGACCTTGCCTTTTCTTTGATGATTAACGGAGCGCTCTTCAAATACGGACCGGCCCGGGCTCGGCCGATTCCGTGTTTATAGGCGGCGAAAGGTGCAAGTTGGACACGGCAATTTACACCCCTCCCTCTTCTCCACACCACCCCCCCCCCCCCCCTCCCCACCTCGCCACACCTACATTGTCCTGTCCTTGTCTATAATTTCGAGAGAATGTTGTATTTCGTTGGATGTCATCTCTTTTATTGCAACTGTGAAATTTCACCTTCCTTCTAAAGATGAGTGGGGAAAAAAAACACACACACACAAGTCCGACAGATTCCTGGTCCTTCGCTTTCACGACCGACTTAAAAGGAATGGCATGCCGCGTCTAACGGAAGGCTCCAAACATAATTACGGCTTGGCCTCCCACGCGGAATAAAAACTCGAGGAGAAACTCCTTTGGCACCAGGATCCGAGCCTGACGGCAGACCCTGGTGCTGGAGAACACTTTTGGCTGCGTGAAGAATTTTAATCGACCCAGAAAAGTCTCAGTTTTAGGCCTCGCATTGGCTGTTCTGGGGTTTAATATCATTTTCACTTCAGGACTAGATTGTAGAGAGAAAACTGTACATGCAATAGTGATATGAAATAAGGAGGGGGGGGGTCTAAGTGGTCTAAGGTCTATTGATCGGAAGGTTGGGGGTTCGAGCCCAAGTATCACCAAGCTGCCTTTCGTGGGTCCTTGAGCAAGACGCCTCACTCAGGGGCTCCGGGGGTGCCGTATGCAAGGTTGGTTAAGGCATTGCCCCCTGGATCGCAGGTTCAAATCCCACCACCACTAGCGCTGCCCTTGACCAAGACCTTTACCTCCTCCATTGCTCAGTTGCAAGTCACTCCGGATCAGGGCGTCTTCCAAATGTGTCATGGCAGAAAAAATCGTCTCCACTCTGGGACTTACCTGTATTACCTTTTGTTAAAACAAGCAACAAAAAGACAGTAAAAGACATTGAGATCATCCACAAACAGATGTTGGGATGTGAAAACTTGTTCAAAATGCATTTTTGCTGAGTCGGAGGAAAGGAAGCGTTAATGTGTCAGCGAATCGGGTCCCCTTGCGTAACCAAACGCTGGTGAATTTATAGCTCTCAAAGGAGACGGAGAGCGGAGCTTTCACTCATATCTTCTTGTTTTCAGGTGATTTTTATTCTTTCTTTCGTTCTTTCTTTCTTTATTAATACACGGATGGAAATGTGTATAGTTTATAGTGTATAGTTATGCTGTTTGGCAGACGCCTCTATCCAGTGCAACATGAGTGGTTAAACCCTAACCCAGCTCGGCAATGCCGGGTGTCGACCCTCTAATCCAGAGTCCAATAACCCCAGAGCGCCTGGAGGACCTATGGGTTAAATCTAAGTTTGAGGATTACACTATGTGGACAAAAGTATTGGCACCCCCAGACCTTTCTTGCCATATGTGGTTACCACTGTTATCTCCATACTGCTATATGCGGTTCTTCTCCATAGTGTTACCGCAAAGCAAGAGGCATACAGTGGTTAAACCCAGTGTTTGGAGTGGAAGATCTCCTGCTGTAGAGCTCTGGATCTCACTTTTGGGATGAACTGGAATGGTGATTGGACCTCGGGCCTCCTCACGTCACACGACTCCCTCCTGTCTGAACGAGCACAAATCTGGAAGCCCATCTTCCCCGTCTGGAAGGAATTCCGAAAGCAAATCTGGAAACATTGTGTGGTTTGGATGATTTAAAAAAACCTGAGATTAGGAAAATGGCTTCCGTCGTCGTCGTCGTCGTGATGAAAAGGATGATCGATCTTCTAATATTGACCCCCCACTTAGTAATGGAGACCTTGAGGAGAAAGGTCTCTTTTTTTTTTCTTCTTCTTCCCTTGGTTTGTACCAGATTAAGAGACTGAGATCTGAAAATCTGCAGATTGACATTTTCAAGGGCTGAACTGTGTGTGTGTGTGTGTGTGTGTGTGTGTGTGTGTGTGTGTGTGTGTGTGTGTGTGTGTGTGTGTGTGTGTGTGTGAGCGCCAATATGACTTTGTTTCTACCTTGCTGGAGGAGGCGTTTGTGTAAATCGCCTGTAAGCTTATTGACCTGTGTAACATTATGCACGGGAGAATGTCCGATTCGCATGGACAAGCACACGCAATCGCGACATTCGCGTTCGTCTATTGTTTGGCCTCCTTTATTCATCCCCCTCGTACCGGAGGCAAACAGAAACCCTCTACAAACAGACGTCGCGCAGACACTTGTATATCTATAAGGCATCGGCCGGTCCCGATTCTGCTCCGAGCTCCCTGTGGCATTCCCGTGTCGCCAAAGAGGTTGCGGATTCTTTTCACCCCCCCCCCTATACATTTAGCCGTCTTATTATATTATCCGCCTCGCCATGCCAACTCCCTCCCGCTATATTCCAGGCTCGTCGTCGTTTTTTTTTCCCCCCCTTCTTTTCCTCCCCGCTCTCCGTGCTTGCCGTTCGGGCGTTTGTGTTTAAAATGCGCCGCAAACAGCGCGAGATAGACGGCAGAAAATCCTTAATCACCTCTTAATTAAGGAATCATCTTGTAGCTTCATTTCCTGAGCAGTAATTAAACATTCGCAATGCGTTTCGTTACAGGGGCTTACATGTTCGCCCCAGATCAAGGTAGTGCTTTTAATGTTATCTCCCTGGCTTTTTTTTTTTTTATTTCTCTCGCTTGCTCTTTCTCTACACCTCCTCCTCCACCTCCTCCTCCTCGCCCCTTTCCATCTTTCTTTCTACTTCGTGGTGGAACTGTTGATACTTGCTTTTGTTATCCGCATCATTATACAGTATGCAAAAGAGGTACTTCGAATAGGAACGGGAATGGTGGGTGGTTGTGTGTGTGTGTGTGTGTGTGTGTGTGTGGGGGGGGGGGGGGGGGTAGGGTTGGATGGGTTTGAGAGCGACGCTATGGAGCTTGCATAAGAGAAATCTAGGTCACCGTGACCTCGTGTTCAGTAACTAGGACATCGCTGAGCACTTCTCGTGCCTGGCAGTCAGTCCAGCGCCAGCCCAGGAAGACGCGATCCTTTCTGGCCGTGTTTACTCGGCGCCTTTGAAGTCAGCCGTGTCTTAACTGGCTTACGGCCAGCATGGCGAGGGACGTTCGATCTGTAGATTAACCCGTCCGAGCGGGGGCTCATATTTTAACGCCGAGCACTAGCGAGGCCGTTCCGGAGTGTTAGAAAGGTCACTTTCACATCCTGCGTCGTTCCAGGGCAGCCCGTGAGAGAGAGAGAGAGAGAGAGAGAGGGAGAGGAAACAGGGTTCTGGTCGTGGACGAGCTCTTCATTACGAAACAGCGCTGTTTAAGGAGATGAGTGGGCTTTTCTTATCAGCACTGACAGTCGATCTGGTTTCCTTCTGCTGTAAATCTTATCAGTTGTTGTTCTACAGAAAATCTCGACTGGAGACGCGTCTGCTTCCACCACTTTGGGGGGGGGGGGGCACGGGAGGGGGGGGGGGGGGGGGGATTTGTTCGTCACATCATTTAATTTTTAGGGTAACTATTGTTATGTTTATTATTTATTTATTTATTTATTCTTTTTCTTAGGTTGGGGTTTTTTTTTCCCCCAATCTCTTATACATTGATTTTTTTTATTTATATATATATATATATATATATATATATATATATATATATATATATATATATATATATATATATATATATATCTCTATATACTGTAAATTTCTGATTTTACCAAGTCAGGTTCAATCGTAGTTGCTAATAAATTTTTTGACTTTGTATTTAAAAAAAAAAACCAAAAAAGCAAACACAGTATGTAAAATAATGTAATGTAAAACGTGCGGGTTTGTTTGTCACATCATTTCATTTTTAGGTAACTGTTTTATTTATTTATTTATTTATTTCCGTTTTCCCCACTCTCTTGTACTAGATTTCTGATTTTACCAAGTCAGGTTCGATCGTAGTTACTAATAAAATTTTTTTTTTTAAAAAGGAAAATAATACTAAAATTAGAGGATAAATAAATGAATAAAACATGAATATATTGATTACCAAGTTACAATTTACTAATTACAAATATAATTCGGTGCTCTCCATGCAAAAACAAACAAAAAAAAAACAAACGCCATGTGGGAGCAGCAATTCGCCTCTAGAGGCCGCTCTCGCAGGCACAGCGCAGCAGAACCCGGAAAAACTATCGCTGTGGATCGTTCCACAATCAATCATTAATGGCGGTGACCTCAACAGTGTTGTGTACCATATGATTACGCATCCCCAAAGAGGCGTGAATACATGAATAAATCTTGGGAGGCTTCATAGGAAACGCTGCAAATGTAGACACATTAATGTATCAGACGTGTCATAATGCTATACAAGTTCCAGCATGTAGTGATACTCTACACACTTGTTGTACAACACGGTTCCGGGTGACTAAACGTTTAATTGGACGCGTTTGGAATTGAATGCGAAGTTCTGACGAGCCGAATACGAGAGTAAATAAATCACTTCTTGGATTTTTGTGCACCAGACCTCCTCTTCCGCTTCGCTATTTAATCTTTCACTAAATAACATACGACTAAGTACCGGAAAGCTCCTCTTAATCACTGGCCTTAGGTTGCCTGATGCAGACTCGCTTGGAAGATACGGCGGATGGAGCGCAGCCAGAACAGCCACGTGAGGGAGGTTCTGCTTTTAAACGCGGCATATGGCTACACAGATACAGAGGGATACATACATCCATTTATCTATTTTTATTCCCCCTTACGGTCTATTCAATACAAACACTTTCCGTAGAAGTAAACCGGAAAAATAATAACGCCGCCTTGTTACTGAGGAACAAATGTTTGGGGGGGGTGTTGCTCTGTTAGAAACAAATATTAAATGAACATTTATTTATCGAAAAATTCATCCTTGCATGACTTACTTTTTTATTGTATGTATGTATAAATAATGTGTATTAATTAATAATATATTAGAATGATATAAAAATAATAAGAAACTGTCATTTAAAATGCATTTTAAACGTCAAATCGTAACAAATGTAACCATGTAGCAAATTTGCTAAAACGCAAAAAAATGGTCACTTTGTCCTGACCAATCCGATTTGAGACTTTGTGCAACATTATAACAAACCGAATATGAGGAATGTTTTGCTTTATAATGCATATTCCACTAATAATGCACTATTCGTTTATGCTGCCAATATGAACAACTCGTTAACCGTAATTCACGTTAACGCCGCTTTTTTATTAAGAATATAAAAATATAAAAGAGGCGAAATTGAAACGTTCAACGCGACACATTTATTCACGACGTCCTTTCTTTATTCAGATTTTAAAAAATTAATTATAAAAAACTTGAAAATAACTTTTAATCTCAAATCTAGCACTGAAGTCCTCCAATTAAAATCCGGCAATTAAAAGCGTCCGTGTGGAAACATTTGTTCCGTTTTGTGAGCTGGTAATTTACGTAATTAAGTTTGTTTATGCAATTTTTTTGTGTTAGGTTATAATATAAATATATAAATGTGCATAAGTCATTCATTCATTCATCTTCTACCGCTTTGTCCGATCTTCCCTCGGGTCACGGGGAGTCTGTGTCTATCTCAGGTGTCTATGGGTATTAAGGCAGGATACACCCTGGACGGAATGCCAACCCATCGCAGGACACACACACACATTCATACACTAGGGACAATTCTTCCAAGGTGCCAATCAACCTATCGTGCATGTTTTTTGGACCGGGGGAGGAAACCGGAGAACCCGGAGAAAAACCCCCTGAAGCACGGGGAGAACATCCAAACTCCACACACACATGGCCGAGACGGGAATCGAACCTAGATCCTGTCAGTGTGAGGCGAACGTGCTAACCACTAAGCCACTGTGCCCCTTAAATATGCATAATAATAAATATAAATATAAATTATGCAATAATAAATATGCATTTGCATAAAGTACCCATATTTGTCCTTAAATTATTAAAAAAAACATTCAAAATGTCCATTCAGAACACGTGTGATTAAACGTGATTTAAATATTTTGATCGATTGACGGCCCTGATATTCACACATGCCTTCATATAGCGTATGGGCCGTTCAACACCTGCATGCCGACACACACACACATGGTCCCTCAGATCAAACAGTAACAAACACTCAGTCCCCCCACACATACACACACACACACACACACTTCCTCGAATCCTCCTCTACCAGTGGGGTTTCCTTTTTTTCTGCTCTCTCCTGGGATCTCCATCCAGCCACACAGCTACAAAACGTATTCACTGAGTCACTGGAGATGTCCAGTGAGAACAATAGACTATTTTAAGCTGGTACACACGTCAGCACGGGTCCCTCTGACACCTCACATACAGTTTATCACAGGAGTATTTCGGTTTGACTCGTAAAATTGGATCATTCCACATTCCCGACATTCTTTTTTACGCACTCTGTTATAGCGAAACATAAGTGCCGCTTACTCTATAGCAGCTATAACCATAACTATAACCATAAATAGGAATATACACTGTATCGTGACACCCGTCTTCGAGCCCTAATTCGTCAGCATCAACATGGCCAGGGTGGGGTGGATCATGAGTGACCTGGGTCCAGATCTCTGACTTTAATATCCATAAGCCTCTCCATAAAAACTAGTGGTGCAGGAGAGTGGAAGAAAAATAGGGCCTGTCTGTATTATTGTCTTAAAATAAGGCGATGCTGCTTTAAAGAGTGCATCGATGATCAACTACATCTCCCACAATGCACGCGACTATGTTATCCTGTGAAGTGGCGGCATCCCACCACCAGAGAACAGTGTATCCCACATGGGCGTTTATCAAGGGGCGATAAAACTGATGCAGAAAGATGGGAAAGGGGAATGCATGCGTGTGCTTCAAGGAGGGAAAAAGCGCTATTTCTTTTGTGTTATGAGGTGGCGTTGCTCTTCAAACACTATATACTGTCTTAATAGTTACAGTTTACCATAATGCTGACGTGGTCCGCGGTGACAATGAGTTCGAGACCCCTGGTCTAAAAGCACGGTTGAATCTAATGGTCAGATTAGTTACCATATGGTTATGGGTTTTCTTTTTTCTCTTATTCTAGGAGAAGAGACCAGCAGCCGAGAGATAGGGGAAAGAGACATGGAAGGACAGAACGACAAGACCAGACCTCCCCCTCTGGGAGCCGAAGAATGGGATGGGCCAAGTAAGTGTAATGGGAATATATATATGTGTGTGTGTATATGTATGTATGTGTGTATGTGTGTATGTATATATATCTATATATATATATATATATATATATATATATATATATATATATATATATATATATATATATATATCACTGAATAGAGTCAATGGGAGTCATGTGATAAAAGAAGGAAGTTCTGTTTCCTGTTTAATACACTGTATGGCGTCTATGGGGGTCACATGATAATAGAACGAACGACTTCCGAGTCACATCAAAGCATCGTTCAAAACGAACGATTCGTTCACAAGCAAACCATCACAACACATCATACCGAGAATAAAAGGAAACCAATTTTAGCGGCAGAAGTGTTCCGAACGTTCTTCCCAGCACCAACGCGAGGCGTGAAAGCATTTCTAGAAGTGTTTAATAATAATATAATAATTGTAGCGTACACAGAGCAAAACCCCACCTTAACCTGGAGTGCTATTCATATTATCTATTGTAAGCTTTATTTACGCCCTCAGGATCACAGCGTGCCAGCAAACTTGAACAAAACAAGTCAACAAACCCAAAGCGAGCATCCTTGAAGGTCTCGGATCATTTCACCCGGGCTATCTGGCGAGGTTTGGATGACATCAGATTGTCCCTGGCCTTTCCTTCAAGCGTTTAGCCCATTAGCTAACGGCTAGTAATCACTTGTAAGCAGCCCATTATGACACAGTTTAAATGAATCCATCTGGGATCAGGGGATTTAAGCCATTCAATAGCAGGGCATCTAAAGATATCCTTGACAAGGTAAAACACTTGAGCGGAAGCTTTTAATGAGCGCTAAAATTAGCCGCCTTCAGCTGTAAAACCGGGTACAAATGAGCGGCGAAAGATACAACTTGAAGTGTCTTCGTCAAGCGTCTCCAACTTCAATACGACACGTAAACGAACCCCCTGTTCGTTTATTTTTATTGATATAGCCGTGTTAACTCGTGCCTCCATGTAGCATTACATAGATAAAATTTTATCATAATTATAAGTCTGTACTTTGATGAGCTAGCCAGTGGCGACTGTGGTAAGGGATGTCATGAGGAAGGAACCGTTAGACATTGGGTCCAACATGTGGTCCTGTAGTAGAGATTGTACCAGACTGTTGATATTCATGACGGTCCCCAAAAGTTCTTGAGCAGTTCAGTAACCTCGTGGATCTTTAGGCTGTCGAGATGCAGCTGAAAAAGACACGAGTCCAGGGGTCGAGTGTAGCGATCAATTCGGGCAGATCCGGAGTGGAATATGCAGCCTTGAGACTGGGGAGGTGATGTCATCCTAGAAAAAGGAGCCAAAAGAGACCATCGGAGCCACAACATGCAAAAAACAATATATAAATGCCCTCCAAAACGACACAGATCAGGTTTAATGTGGACATTAAGTGAGGGGGGGGGGTGTAGCTCTGTGGTTAAGGCAATGGGCTGCTTACCGGAAAGTCGAGGGTTCGAGCCCCTGTATTGCCAAGCTGCCACTTTTGGGTCCTTGAGCAAGGGCCATAACCCTGTGTACCCCAGGGGTGCTGCATCACAGCTGACCCCAGCTTCCAAAGCGGTGGGTCTGCAGTCTATTGAAAGTGATCCAAGGAAGGGAACCGACAAAACGAGCACATTTGGCAGACAGCAGTTGAGGGTTAAGGGCCTTTCTTAGGGGCCCACTTGTGGCAGCTTGGTGGTGGTGGTGGAGTATGAACCCGTGATCTTCCGGTCCACAGGCCAACACCTCAACCACTGGGCTTTAACCTCTGAGTACCGAGGCCCAAGTCTCACTGATGGGCAACTGCTGGCCTACACGGCCCCCCCCGATCCAACAATGCCATTAATGCTCCATGTAATGCGGGACAGTTTTGCAGGAAAAGCGACACAAATGTATATTATATATATATATATATATATATATATATATATATATATATATGTATATATATATGTCTCCATTAATTTGCCTCCTGTTTTTTCACAAAAGAAAGGTCCCGGAAGCCGAGTTCACCTTGTAACTAATCTTAAAACAATTTTACAGCCTTTTGACTGTACGTACACGCGATCTAGCTTTAGTCGAATAACCCGTTTCGTGCGCCCAGGTGTCTAAATGGAGGAGGAGGTCTGTAGAAATTGTGACACTAAATGCTCCAGTGATCCAACAAGCGTCCTAAATTGGACTAAATTGCATTTTGAGAGAACCTTGTACTGTATAGGCCATTGCAATGATGGACTTAAATTAACTTATTATCGCCAATGAATTATAAGAGAAGTTAGCAGGCCTGAATGGAACGGATTAAATGGCTTTGCTCCGAAGCTTTATTGCACGCATGTGCTTTCACATGGAACCCCCCCCCCCCAAAAAAAAACCCAGACAGAAAGCTTACGCACAAAAAACATTTATCGTTTTCTTCTTGAGGAATCTCATTTTACCCTGCAGACCCCTCCCCCCCCCCCCACCCCCCCCCCTCCCCCCCCCCCCCCCCCCCCCCCCCCCCCCCCCCCCCCCCCCCCCCCCCCCCCCCCCCCCCCCCCACCCCCCCCCCCCCCCCCCCCCCCCCGTAAATCCCCCCCCCCCCCCCCCCCCCCTACCCCCCCCCATGCACCCCCCCCCTAACCCTATCTCCCCCCCCCCCCCCCCCCCCCCCCCCCCCCCCCCCCCCCCCCCCCCCCATCCCCCCCCCCCCCCCCCCCCCCCCCCCCGGCCTCCACCGCTACACTTTCTGGCTTTCTCAAAGGATTTGAAGGGGGAAAAAAAAAAAATAGTTCTATCTTGTCCTCCCCCCCCCCCCTTTTCCTTCCTCTCTATCTTCTTAAAAGTCACTTCATCAAAGTGATGGATAATACACCGAACAAGATAGGCAGAAACAGCAGCAATTATTGCTCGCCGGTGGCGTCACGTCGCCGGTCACAAACCAAATATGATTCGCCTTTGAATGCATTTGACCTCCAGGATTTATTGCAGGTACATACAGTTATGAAAGAAAAGAAATATATATATATATATATATATATATATATATATATATATATATATATATATATATATATATATATATATAAAGAGTGTATTTGGGGAAGTTGGTGGCTAGGAAAGACCCCCCCCCCACCCAACCCGAACCCCGGGGGTGTGTGTATTTTTTTTAATGCTGACAGTGAATCAGTGTTATCAGTCCCTATCAGATGATGCATTTATCATTAAATTTCACATTTGCATTTCAATCTGAGGAAGGAAATGAGCATTGGCAGCGCACGATAAGAGCACAGGCGACGGCTGGTAATAAAGCATCACCGCGATCGGGCGTCAGGCGAGGCTGAGGGGGTCAGGCCCATGACGACAGGGGCCAGCGCGAGGAACGAGGGAAAAGGGAGGAAAGCGGTGCATCCAGACCAGGGCAACAATGAAAAAAACTTTTTTTTTTAAAGGCAGACAGATGGATGGGGGGGGGGAGATACATGAAAGAGAGACGAAGCATAGACTTGGATGTACAGAACAGACGATTTAACGTCTCAGATACGTTTTGACACGTACGTTCATTAAGACCAGATGGAAACTATGTTTTTAGAAGAAGGGAATTGAAATATTACACTACGAGAAACATCATGTCTCGGCTTTATGTTTATACATTTGTAGCTGCATCACCAGACTCAGCAAAATGAAATAATAGCCAAAACAACAAATCCTCCTTTTAGCCATACAACTTTATTTTCCTCTGGAGCTTATGTTTTAGAAGTAAGTGCATTGATGAGGATATAATATCCTTTATAATAGCCTTTATTGGTCACATATACATTACAGCTCAGTGAAATTCTTTTCTTCGCATATCCCAGCTTGATGTTGGTAGTTGGGGTCAGAGCGCAGGGTACAGCCATGATACGGCGCCCCTGGAGCACAGAGGGTTAAGGGTCTTGCTCAAGGACCCAAAGGCGGCAGCTTGGCCATACCGGGGCTCGAACCCGGATCTTCCGATCAGCAGCCCAGCGCCTTAGACCACTGAGCTACCCCCTCCCGCTGATGCAGTTCAATACGCAAACTATACATCATAAAGTTACTCGAGTGCCTTGTAAATACTTACAAACAGCCATTTGTGGTGCAAAAACATTTCCTGTTCCGTCTTCATGAAGACGCAGCTCTGCCATGTCAAACTAGAAAGACGTTACCTTTTTTTGGACGACCCTGTATGTTCCATGTCACTCTTGGGACACGTCGTAGCAGCATAGAATAGCTTTTATGTGTCACATACACGTTACGGCACAGTGAAATCCTTTCCCAGCTTGTTTAGGGTCACAGGGCAGGATCGGTCATGATACAGCCCCCCCTTCCCCCCGAGGGTTAACGGGCTTGATCAAGCACCCAGTTTGGTGATAGCGGGGCTCGAACCCCCGACCTTCCAGTAATCAGTAATCACCCCATCTCGCAAAATGTGCTTTTAATTTTAATGCACATTTTTATTTTTTCTTTTTTTTTTTTGCTTTTAATTTTAATGTATTCGTTTTTGCAGTACATTTTCTTATGTTACAATAACAACCAATCATTGGCGAGGGTTCTCGGACCGGGATAGCACAATGGAGATTTCACTTTCCCAGTGGGATTTGTAGATCATTAACACACTGGTGTTGTTGGTTTCGTCGCCGCGAGTCTCTTTTAAGTCAATTTGAGAATCTCAATCGCTCAAAAATCACTTCCACTCTGCAAATATCGCAAAGGTCCAAAAAATCGTGCTCGGGAATCTACTCCAACAACTCAACCTTCCTTTTCTAGTCTATAGCAGTCATAATAAGACGACAGTTTGATTATCAACGTCGTCTGTTAGGATAATCGCCGCACTGGTTTGCCCCGGGAGTTATTTCGCCAGACGTTTGTCCACATTACCGATAACCTTGTCCCGTTACACCGATAAGATCTCATCTGCATGCCCACATCACCCAGTCCCGGTCGTTTTATGTCGACCCACAGCCTAGCGGACGACGTTACCTGCCCACGGATTTGGTCAGGAAAGAAAGGAAACGAGACTTTTTCATTGTTCCCCAACACGGGGGAGGGGAAAAAATGGTCCTTCCTGCATAGAAAAAAAATGGAAAATGACAAAATTGTCTTTCACACAGGAGTTCCAGTGTACGGGCATTCATCTCGCCTGCGTAATAACCGAATTTACTTGCACACGGCGTCTAGCGCTGAAAGAACATTTTCCCCCTCTTTTCATTGCTCCTATTGTGCAGGGGGAAGGGAAGAAAAAAAAAGTCAGATGAGCATGTTATAATTTGAATAAAGTGTGTGTGGGGGGGGGGAATCAGACAATCAAATACGAACATCTGAAATGACATGACTTCCTGTGCAAAGCGATTAAAAGCGAATTTATTTGGTTTGGAAGACGGTCTATCCTGTTATCGCCGGCTTTTGTGAGCATTCAGATCCCGGCGAGAGCTCCGCTTCCCCTTTTGTTATTCCCTGGCTTAAGTTGGACCAGGTACGATTACGATCGGCGGAGGAAAGAAAAAAAAAAAAAAGATAATTCTTAATCACTTTCCAGAAGGCTATCTGAATGGGATGTATAATGGCCATTACATCTAAAAGAAGGGAGGCTTTCTTAATGAAGTGACTTTGACCAAGTCCACCTGCTGTGAAGAATCCATTAAAACCCACTCCGTAATTTGTCTTTGGTATTGGAGGAGGAGGAGGAAAAAAAAACGCAACCTCTCATCGCTCTAATTGAACTTCTTCTCTAATCGCTTTATCATTATGAGGTTTTTTTTGTGTGTATGTATGCTTTGAATTCCCCCCCCCCCCCCCCCCCCCGAAGTTTTCCGTTCCCAAAGCAAGCGCCGCCGCCGCCGCCGCCGCTCTCTCTCCGAACATCCCGCTCCGGAACACCCACTTAGCTCTCGCTTTATCCGCCGCGCCGATCTCGCGCTCAATTTCGCCTCGTTACGGATGTTTGCAGACTCGCGTTTATTACTGGCGATAGCTTGAACAGCAATTTGCTAATTATCGCCGACTTCTTTGATCTGTATCTTGACACTCCTCAAGGCTGAAAAGGAAAAAGGGTGGGGGGGGGTGTGGTGGTAATGAACTGCTGATCATGCTAATCTCAGATACAAAAAAAAGTACAGTCAAGAAAGGGTAATAATTCTTATTCGCTCGTCAGTAATTCATTACTGTACTGTAGGGAGGGGTGTAGATCGGTGATTTAAGGCGCTGGGGGATTGATCGGAAGGTCAGGTTGAAGGGGGGGGGGGGGGGGGGGTTCGAACCCCGGTATCGCCAAGGTGCCACCCTTGAGTCCCTGAACCTGTGCTCTAGGGGGCGCTGTATCATGGCTGACCCTACGCTGACCCCATCGTCCAAACAAGAAGCCATATGCGAAGAAAGAATTTCACTGTGCTGTAATATATATGTGACATATAAAGGCTAATGCTACTTAATTAGGGTAGTGTCCCCTATTCTGACCCGTTTTTAGTCTGTGTTTTGGGGTTTGCCGCCGTCATGCCGCGCCAACAATACGCAGGGTGGTGCGATAAACAAAAAACATCCAAAAGGAAGTAAGCGAAAGACCTGGTTTACGGTCAGAGAGATCCACTCGCCAACCACTCGAGAGTCCCCGCTTTCATGCACATGCATTTGCTTTGTGTCGGGGGTCTCGCGGTTTCCCCAAAGTGCCCCGTTATGTTTTTCACCATATTCCCAAAATATGTCCTGTTATGGCCTGTTTAACGCCACGCGCTCTTCTCTTTTTGAGAAATCTTTTTGTCAAAATCGAATTTGCAATTTGAAAACAGGACTAATTAACAAAGCCCTCGTTGTACCTCGAGATAGGATTTGGCCTTTAAAGGCGGTGTGGGGGGGGGGGGGACTGTTTCATTCAGCCCCAAATTAATGTTGAATGGTCAAGGTATCTGGATCATCCAGCAAACACGGAGTAACCCACACCTAGAGCTTATCACCCCGCAGCCAGACCGCTGAGCCTTACAAACCTCGGAGTTGATGAATCTGTGGCCCATAGAGTCTGTCGGGCCTGGCCTGACTCGTCTCCCTGTGCCAACTGGGCACCGGCCATTGGCAGCGGTCTTGGTGCAGAGAGGAGGAAGGAGAAAAAAAAAGAGGAAAAAGAAAAATCAGAAGCCCGGGTGTATCCTTGGATTTTGCATTCCACCAACCTTTTACCACGCTAAAAAGTCCGACCCCCGACGGCACAGAAGCGAGACAATAACGCCAGTCTCTCTCGCTAAGTGAATTTGAGAAACAGATGGCAGTCGCACCAGGTGCCTCCGCAATTGTTTGCGTTCACCTCCGTTCTATTTATATCGCACCGGGGCGTAAATATTTGCAGCGGGGCCTTTTGAACCCCCAACCCGCCCCCGAAAAAGGATGCGGCATTCGCTTCATCCCTTCCCATCAACAAGCAGATGGCACTTAGTGGGTCGGAGCCTCGAGCGCGAAATCCATGTCGAGATTCGGGGACACTTGTATTTAATTGCGTAGCTACCCTTCGTTTACAAGGCGGACTTCGGCGAGCAACCTGTGGGTACCTTTTTCCTCAAGATGCTATTCCTTTATATACATATATATATTTATTTCTCCCTTCCCTCCATCGTCTCTCGTTCTGTATTTTCCCCTTCTAATTAATCGCGAGAAAGTCTGTTAAGTCCGGGTGTCGTCAGAGGGGGAACGTGTGGCCCAGATGCAGATTAGAGACTCCTGGAGATGAGGGTGTAAAAAAGGATTTAATGGTAGGATGGATTAGAGAAATCCTTGTAACAATGTTAAATAATTATAGTTCCAGCTGAGATCAAAGCGCCATTGATTGAACCCCTCAAGCCTTTAGCGTGTAGAGAGAGAGAGAGAGAGAGCAAGGGGACGGAGGCACGAGTGCGGAAGGAGGGGTGCGGAAGGAGGGGGGGGGAGGGGTGTTAAAGCTTGGAAGGAGGGGGGAAAAAAAACTCTTGGAAAGCGAAGAGTGGTAAAGTGGCGATCAGGCTGGTCGAGATCCGCACCGAGAGGCCCGATGATAACGCCGCAACTCCTAAGCGAAGGTTGTCAGAGCCGCTCCGGCTGATACCTAAAGCGTTTTAAGGCGACTTATAGACAGGGATTTTATAGGCCCGGGATTTTAATGTTATGCAAAGCGGCAAGTCGGGGAATGTAGGCGCTTTTTTTTTTTTCTCTCCTCGCTCTGAACTTGTTTATTTCCCGTGTAATCAGGAAGCACTGACATGGCTCAGTGCCACTCATTCACCCAGTGAGAGCATCTCCTCCACGGCTTTCAGGCATCTTTATTTGAAGCCTTCTTGGCCACTCGTCTGAGGACCGGCGTAGGGTTTATTCTCACTGCGACGGCGAGTGTTTACTTTGATTCGTTGCGGCTGTCGGTTATTTTTTATGCTAATCGGGCGCTTTCGCGATTAATCGCCCGATTAATCGCCCGGTTCTGGTCTAGAGCAATTAAGACAAAGCTATTTGTTGTATACCTTTGAAAAAGAAAGTATTTTTTTAAAAGTAATCGAGCCTTCTAATCTGCCGATTAATCGTGTCCTGATGCTTGTTTAGAGCAATAAGACAAAGCTATTTGTTTCCTTTGAAAAAGAAAAGATTTTTAAAAATTGCTGAAATCTGATATCGTTTGTTTTTTTTGTTTTTTTTTATATTTGAGCGTTCTAGTTATTAATCGCCAGATTAATCGAGTTGCCTGATTCTTGTTTCACGCAATAAGACAAAGCTATTTGTTTCCTTTGAAAAAGAACAGTTTTTTTTTTAAATTGCTGAAATCTGATATCGTTTTTTTTTTTTAGTATTTGAGTGTTCTAGTGATTAATCGGTTGATTAATCGAGCGCCCTGATTCTTGTTTAGAGCAATAAGACAAAGCTATTTGTTTCTTTTGAAAAAGTTTTTTATAGCTGAAATCTCATGTTTAATTTTTTACTATTTGAGCATTCTAGCGATTAATCAGTTGATTAATCGAGTTGCCTGATTCTTGTCCAGAGCAATAAGACAAAGCTATTTGTTGCCTTTGAAAAATTAATTATTTTTTTTTAAATAATCGAGCGTTCTAGCGATTAATCTGCCAATTAATCGTGTCATGATGCTTGTATAGAGCAAGAAGACAAAGCAATTTTTTCCTTTTAAAAAGAATTTTTTATTGCTGAAATAGCATATCGAGCATTTTTTTAGTATTCGAGCATTCTAGCAATTAATCGGCCAATTAATCGAGTGACCTGATTCTTGTCTAGAGCAATAAGACAAAGATATTTGTTTCCTTTGAAAAATAAATTCTTTTTAAAAGTAATCGAGCGTTCTAGCGATTAATCTGCCGATTAATCGTGTCCTGATGCTTGTTTAGAGCAAGAAGACAAAGCTATTTTTTTCCTTTTAAAAGAATTTTTTATTGCTGAAACCGCACATAGTTTATTGTTAGTATTCGAGCATCTTGCAATTAATCGGTCGATTAATCGAGTGACCTGATTCTTGTTTAGAGAAATAAGACAAAGCTATTTGTTTCCTTTTAAATAGATTTTTTTTACATTTCTGAAATCACATATATGTGCCCTTTTAGTGCATTTAAATGCTGAATTACAGCAAAGGTTGAAATTTGTTTGTTTCACTTGTTTTACGGGTCTATTTTTGCAACTTGCATTGTACAACACTATTATACAGTATACTGGTATACTGGTCAGTGCTGATTTGTGTTTTCTGTGTCTGTCCTCCTCATTTTTGTGCTACACTGTGTTTGGTCTTGCACTGTTTGCACTATTTACTACTACTAAAACAAGCTGGCAAACAAAAATCATTTTTAGTCCATTGAACAGGGAGTATAGTTTCCTTATGGACCATCATTACTGATTAGCTCTATCTTATATTGTGTCAACGGGGGCACGGTGGATTAGTGGTTAGCACATTCATCTCACACCTCCAGGGTCCGGGTTCGATTCCCGTCTCGGCCATGTGTGTGTGGAGTTTGCATGTTCTCCCCGTGCCTCAGGGGGTTTTTCTCCGGGTTCTCCGGTTTCCTCCCGGTCCAAAAACATGCACGGTAGGTTGATTGGAACCTTAGAAAATTGTCCCGTGTGTGTGAATGTGTGTGTGTGTGTGTGTGTGTGTGTGTGTGTGTGTGTATCCTGTGATGGGTTGGCATTCCATCCAGGGTGTATCCTGCCTTAATGCCCATAGACGCCTGAGATAGACACAGACTCCCCGTGATAAAGCGGTAGAAGATGAATGAATGAATGAATGTATTGTGTGATGCTGCTTAGTTGTGTGTTGTGTTCGACGTCGCTCTGTGTTGTGTTGTCCGACGTCACTGTCGTGTTGCGTGACGTAATGTGTTGCCGTGTTGCGTGACGTCGCTCCATGTTGTGCTGTGTGACGTCGCACTCTGAGTTGTGTAGCCTCTCTAAACGGCTCTTTTCACTGTGTACCAAATGGAGTTGACTCTGCTAGAATCAGCATCACCGCGTATGATGTAATTATGACGGAATGAATACACTCCATGTACTCGGGTACGCTAACTTCCTAGACAGGAATGTCGTTTTCCTTTTGGTTTGTTTGTATGTTTGTTTGTTTGTTTGTTTGCTCTTTAAGCAAGGCGTTGCTGAAAACCGCAGCACAGTGGCTGACTCGGGCGATGAAATATGCAACAAGAGATTAGACAAATCACTCCGACTCGCCTTCTCAAAGTGCCCCGATTCAAATTTAGCCACTGATCCGATACACTAAGAGGCTTTAAGAGAAAAACGTCACGCTTGTTAGTTACGCGAGCGATCCGGAATACGCCTAACGCACTCCGATAGCAACCCAACGATTATTATATATGGCCCCGCAATTATACCCCAAACAAAGGTGCCGCTATTCTATTCCCATAACAAAGCGCTTACGCGTTACGCCGCCGCCGCCGCGCGAGCGCTGAACTTTAAAAGCGATTCATACGGGAGCTTCCGAACCTTTAGTCTTTGTCGGCGCTACGTCTTTATTCGTACGCCAAGCATGCGGTCAGCTGAAGACAAACGTTCCCGCGGCTAAAACCCGGCGGCGATGTTTAACGCCGTCGGGTATCGTCGGGGATTTCCGCAGGAGGTTATTGTATTAGGCGATTAGCATCTGGCTGCTACTATAGAGAGCTCGCGTGTTTTTTTTTTTTTTTTTCTCGCGCCGCGACCCTTTGAAGATCGGAGGCGCCGTAACGCGATGAAGGGTTATAGTGTGTATTTAGCAATCGTGTCGGGATGGATGCGATCGATCCGGCGTGGCGGGTTTGCATTGCGTTTAGTTTAAACCCGGATAGCATCAAGATGTTCTTACTTTATTTCCGTGAATAGCAAAAACAAAAACGCCATCTTTTAGCTTAGCTTATGTTATGTGGAGCAAAATAGTGACGTTTCCGGCCAAATTTTTCATTTTCCTCCCAAATTACTAACACAAAGTTTTCACTTCACTTCGAGACTCTGAGCTGACATTATTATTATTATTATTATTATTATTATTATTATTATTATTATTATTATTATTATTATTTATTAATGAATAACTTTAGGCTGTAGTGGAGAAATATTTCTCAGTCTTGTTTATATATAATGGGTGTAAATGAGTTGTGTGATGTAGCTCTGTTGTGTTTTGTGATATCGCTTTATGTTGTGTTGTGTGATATAGCTGTGTTGTGTGATGACTCTGTTGTGTGACGTCGCTCCATGTTATGTGACGTCGCTCTGTGTGTGTTATGTGATATCACTGTGTTATGTTGTGTGTTGTTGCTCTGTTGTGCACTTGTAGCTCTTTTGTGCACTTGTAGCTCTGTGTGTCTTGTGTGTTGTCGCTCTGTTGTGCACTTGTAGCTCTTTTGTGCACTTGTAGCTCTGTTGTGTTGTGTGATACCACTCTGTTCTGTTGTGTGATCTCACTCTGTGTTGTGAGATGTTGGTCTGTGTTGTGTTTTGTCGATCTAGGTTGTTTTGTGTGATGTTGCCATATGTTGTGTTGATGTCTCTCTGTGTTGTGTGATGTTAGTCTGTATTGTTTTTGTCGCTTTATGTTTTTTGTGTGATGTCTCTCTATATTGTGTTGTTTTGTCGCTCTATGTTGTTATGTTGCTCTGTGTTGTGTGATGTTAGTCTGTATTGTGTTTTGTCGCTCTATGTTGTTTTGTGTATTTTGCTTTGTTGTTATGTTGCTCTGTGTTGTGTGATGTTAGTCTGTATTGTGTTTTGTCGCTCTGTTATTTTTTGTTGCTCTATGTCGCTATATTGTGTGATTTTGCTTTGTTGTGTTTGTCGCTCTGTGTTGTGTGATGTTAGTCTGTGTTGTGTTTTGTCGCTCTGTTATTTTGTCTGATGTCGCTCTATGTTGTGTTGTTTTGTCGCTCTGTGTTGTGTGATGTTAGTCTGTGTTGTGTTTTGTCGCTCTGTTATTTTGTCTGATGTCGCTCTATGTTGTGTTGTTTTGTCGCTCTGTGTTGTGTGATGTTAGTCTGTGTTGTGTTTTGTCGCTCTATGTTGTGTTGTGATGTTTCTCTGTGTTATGTGATGTCTATGTTGTGTTATGTGATGTTGCTCTGCTGTGCGATTTCACTCTGTGTTGTACTGTTGCTCTATTGTGCACTTGTAGCTCCGTTATGTGCTGTAGCTCTGTTGTGCGTTTCCACTCTGTGTGATGTTGTGTGTTGTCTGATGCCGCTCTGTGTTGACGGCATTCTGTGTTGTGTAACGTTGGAACATCAGACGTTCCGAGCCCAATTTTTGTTTCCCCTCCAAAGTTTTTCTCTTCATTTGAACTACGAGACTCGAACCTGTTCCATTCGTTCGTTCATTCATTCATTCATTCATTCATTCATTCATCTTCTAGCGTTTTATCTGATCTTCCCTCGGGTCACGGGGAGTCTGTGCCTATATCAGGCGTCTATGGGCATTAAGGCAGGATACACCCTGGATGGAATGCCAACCCATCACAGAGGACACACACACACACACACACACACACACATTCATACACTAGGGACAATTTTCCAAGGTGCCAATCAACCTACCGTGCATGATTTTGGACCGGGGAGGAAACCGGAGAACCTGGAGAAAAACCCCCTGAGGCACAAGGAGAACATGCAAACTCGACAAACACATGGCGGAGGCGGGAATCGAACCCGGATCCTGGTGGTGTGAGGCGAACGTGCTAACCACTAAGCCACCGTGCCCCCTCATTTCCATTCATTCATTATTAATAAATAACTTTTTAGGCTCTGGTGGGTAAATATTTGTTACTATATAATAATTAGCATATTGAGCGCAGTGCATCAGGAGGTTTTAGAGGCATTAATCACCACCTGGATGATGTCCAAGTCCAAGGCTCTAATGACCAGAAGATTGCAGGTTCAAATCCCACCACCACCAAGCTGCCACTCGAGGTGCCCTTGAGCACGGCCCTCAACGCTCAATTGCTCAGCCAAATGGCGTAAAAGTCACGGCCACAATGACGCTAAAATCTAACGGGCGGCACTTTTTTATATCCAGAAAAAAAAAACAGATAGCGAAGGACATTCGAGGACATGAAAGACGTTCCTCCTCGTTACCAAACGATCCGGGGGCGAATACACCAGTTTATTAATCACATC
This sequence comes from Kryptopterus vitreolus, assembly GCA_030449085.1. NCBI lineage: Eukaryota > Metazoa > Chordata > Actinopteri > Siluriformes > Siluridae > Kryptopterus > Kryptopterus vitreolus. The sequence continues at coordinate 5,340,028 of JACRUU010000018.1, forward strand.
ATTATCCCCAACATCGAAATGACATCTGATAATAACAGCAATAATAATCAACAATAAAGCAGTAATAATGCCAGACGCGGTAAAGAAGTGTGTGTGTGTGTGTGTGTGTGTGTGTGTGTGTGTGTGTGTGTGCGTGCGTGCGCGCGCCGCGCTAGTGTTTGTGTGCGTTGCGGTATTCAATTATGCAGTTTCCATTGGCATATTAATCATCTTTTCACCAAACACGCCGGTGTTAATTAAAGCAAAGCGCGGATAAAGACGTGTTGCCGGATCATCACTCTGTTTATCGCTGCTCACACAGCCGCAGTTAAGTAAATTCAGCCCGCAAGAGGAATTTCAATGCCTCGTCCCACCACGTTTGCTAATCTGCATATTGCGTGCGCTACTGAATGAAGGGGGGGTGTGTGTGTGTGTGTGTGTGTGTGTGTGTGTGTGTGTGTAAAAATAAATAAATAAATAAATCATTTTTAGAAGCATGTTACCTGCTGTGCTGGACGAGCAGCCTGAAAAGAATGAATGCAATAAGCAGAGAAGGGAGTGGATTTGTTTATTTGTTTGTTTGTTTGTTTTTGTGCATAGTCAAGGATGGAGAAATCCAGGCCACTGGCAGAAAGACGAATTGTGGCGTAATTAGTAGCGGAAGACCGATGAGACGTCCGGCGTCGTTATCAGGGGGATAGAGATAGACGAGCCGCTCTGAACCCGAGCCGCGTGACTCGTTGGAATTAAAACAAATAAAAATGGGAAAAATATATTGTTTATCTGTGGATCGTCGTTCGGACGATGCCGCACCGAAGTCGTCTTTCCCTGGGGAATTAAACGCACGTGAAATCCGTTCATCTGGACGGAGGATCGTTTAGTTTGCGATGACTTCATAAGCAATGAACCGCTGATCCTGTCGGAAAACTGCTCCACGATCGTCCAATGCGAGTGTTCTATAAATAAGATCAGTATACACAGCGACCAGGTGTAGCTTTATGACCGTCGACACCAATGATTTGATTGGTCATCATGGCACCTGTTAACGGCTGCGATGCTGTTTTATTACGCGTCGAGTGAACCTCATTAAAGTTGACGTTAGAGGCAGGAAAAAGCAGCGAGGATTGGAGAGGATTTTAGAGATTTGTCTGTGTTTTCTGTATGTAAAACGGTAATTATTCAATATAAAACTGCATTAGATGTTTGTATAGGGGGCAGAGAACAGATTCATTCAGCTTATAGTATTTCTTATGGGAAAAATGTATGTGGTTTTAGTTTTTTTGGGGTTTCAACAGTGATTCTGGAACGGATTAAAGATGAAAGCCAAGGTTCCACTGTGTCTCTGTGTGTGTGTGTGTGTGTGTGTGTGTGTGTGTGTGTGTGTGTGTGTGTGTGTATGTGTAATAGGAGTTAAGAGACTGTCTACCATAAAATGTATGTATGTATATATATGTGTGTGTGTGTGTGTGTGTGTGTGTGTGTGTGTGTGTGTATGTATATATATGTGTGTATGTTTTGGGTCACCTGACTCTCTGATTAGTAGATGGTCTCCCAACTCTAAATCATTATTACTAATGGTCTGCATTGGTCAGTATCTTCTATCAAATGTGCTCCAAAGAAGGGACAGTAGTGATCCGACGATAGGTTCAAGGCCGGCCAATCGCTCATCACACTGGGAGCGAAGGCTGGTGCGTGTGGGCAACCAATCCAACAGAAGAGCTTCTGTAGCTGAAAGTGCTTATTGGTCATAATGCTATGGCCGATTGGTGTATATGTATAATTACGAGATGAAGACATTAAATTTGCATTGCTGTATTAGCCAGACATGGCGGGCATCATGGCAATAATTAATACGGCTTAATATCCGGAGACGGCGTTATAGACGGGCAATGGAAACGTATGTGCGTTCTTTAGAACATCCCATATCACTTGTTAGAAAATCCCCCAGCGTCGGAAATGCTCCACTAGTGTGTGTTTATGCTTATTCGGTTAGAAAGGGTGTTAGTCAAGTCAGGAATTGATGTCGGGGAGGTGACGAGGGATGGGTTTCGAATTCAGGAGGTCTATAAGAGGCCACACACTTCCAACCCCATGTATTACACAGGAGTATCGGCATGCCGGGACGTGTGAACGTAACGCATGTTCATGGTCTAGGGGCAGATCCACATGTGGTTGGGAAAAGCCTGGTGTCCCAATATTTTTGGCCTCATAGTGATATATATATATATATATATATATATATATATATATATATATATATATATATCTAGTATATATATATATATATATATATATATATATATATATATATATATATATATATATGTATATATCTATATATATCTTGTATATGTATATTGTATTATGGATGTGCCAAAAGTATTGGGTCACCTGACTCTCTATGATGGGTAGATAGAGGGGTTGATGAAGGAAAAAAAAAAGGACTTACTTTCTCCTAACTCTGAGGCATTATTAGCAATGTGCAGTCTTTAAATGACAGAAAGAAGAACATAATAAGCCTGTGTGTGTGTGTGTGTGTGTGTGTGTGTGTGTGTGTGTGTGTGAGCGCGCGTGTGTGCGCGGAGCTGTTCACGGAGCTCTCATCTCCGTTAACTTCCTCTCCACCTCTTCGTCTCTCGTATTCTCTGCGAGAGAGCAAATAAAGTGAGGACGATGCAGAAAAGTCGGGATGAAGAAGAAAAGAAAAGAAAAGGAGGAGGAGGAGGAGGACCGTGTGGGCACATCGCTCTCGTCTTCCTTTTCTCTCTCTCTCTCTCTTCTCTCTCTCTCTCTCTCTCTCTCTCTCTCTCGCTCCTTTGCATCTCTGCCG
>JACRUU010000018.1:5347836-5367836 GCA_030449085.1 Kryptopterus vitreolus
TGAACATTGTTTTCACTTTTATCCAATGGCTTAGTAAGAAAAAAACAAACAAACAAAAAACAAGCAAAAAAAAGAACCAGTGTAAACTTTCAGCTCTAGTGTATATTATCCAAAAAAAAGGTCAGGTCATATATGATTATATCTATATATATATATATATATATATATATATATATATATATATATATATATATATATATGTGTGGTGTGTGTGTGTGGTGTGTGTGTGTGTGTGTTATATATATATATATATATATATATATATAGATAGATAGATAGATAGATAGATAGATATAGTAGATAGATACGTATAATAAACATATGAAATCTAACGGATCACTGTCTCAAACGGTCACGTGACTTCAAGGAAATTTTCAATTTCCTTCATTCATCTTCTAATATTCTAGAAATTTCAAGTATTCTAATCTTCTCACTTTAAGGACATTCTATAATGAAAAAATTCATCTTCTAAACGTTCATTCTATAAATCATTCAATATCATCTTACCCTCTTATCTCGCTAAAACCGCTATATCCGATCTTCTCGGGTCACGGGGAGTCTGTGCCTATCTCAGGCGTCTATGGGCATTAAGGATACACCCTGGATGGAATGCCAACCCATCGCAGGACACACACACACACACATACACACACACACACATTCATACACTAGGGACAATTTTCCAAGGTGCCAATCAACCTACCGTGCATGTTTTTGGACCGGGAGGAAACCAGAGAACCCGAAAAAAAAACCCCTGAGGCACGGGGAGAACATGCAAACTCCACACACACTTGGTCGAGACGGGAATCGAACCTGGACCCTGGCGGTGTGAGGCGAACGTGCTAACCACTACCGTATTTATTTCTTTCTTTATTTTTAAGGATACATGCATAATCCAGGTTCCGGGTTCGATTCCCGCCTCCGCCATATGTGTGTATGGAGTTTGCATGTTCTCCCCGTGCCTCAGGGGGGTTTTTCTCCGGGTTCTCCGGTCCCGTCCCTGGTCCAAAAACATGCACAGTAGATTTATTGGCACCTTGGAAAATTGTCCCTAATGTGTATGTGTGTCTGAATGTTCCATACAGGGTGTGTCCTGCCTTGATGCCCGAAGACGCCTGAAATGGTGGCCTGAGGGGGTCGGATAAAACAGTAGAAGATGAATGGATGTGCGCATAATGATGGATTTAGGTTTAGCATACCAGGTTTGAATACCAGGCATCGTGTACACAGGGGGATGTCGGTGCTCCCTGTGACTGTGCATGTTATCTGTTGTTACGGAATTGCTCTTGAAACTTTTTGGTACTCAAAAATGGATACAAGAATCCATACCGTTGGAAATATGATACCTTTCCTCGTCACTCAGAGGGTACTATCAAGGGTATGACAAACTTGACCTGTACAAAAGCGACTAAAGGGATACCTTCGATGATACCAACCTGTGTACAAGTATTCTGAGGGCGTACCATAGTGACCCACTTCTAGGACTACTTCAGCCCCTTGTTTGGTATGGATGCACGTTCGGCATTCTGAAAATATACTTTTATACCGTACTCATTAGAAAAACTTCCCCCCAAACCATTTCACCATGAAGCAAAACGGCATGAAGCATCTTTTTGAGGGTGCTATCGAGAAAAGAATCTGCCCCCCCCTCTTAAACAAAAGGGACATTCATACCTCTGCCAAGTATCTACAGAGGGAGGGAGGGGCAGGCTTTGGAGTCCAGCGACAGATGATGATCTTATCAAGGGAGGAGGGGAGCGATGGAAGGGTTTTTGGGGGTGGACCAGAAAGCTTGCTCTTTGGTCAAATTCTCAGCTGCTTCATGCCAGGATTGTGGCATTTTTCTACCAGATGATGAGAGACCCATGGAGGGGGTTCTTGTGACGCACGATACCAATGGAAATCAACATATTACTGTATGCGTAAGGGCTGTTTCGCCAATATATGGGGACCTAGGTAGGGTAGATTGACGGTCACACACTTGTTCATTTAGATATTCATCGTACTAATTTCTGGTGGTGGTGGTGGTGGGGGGGAGGTTCCGGTATTCCACACGGGATTCTCTCTGGCGTAGGGTCTTCGCTTCTGAATCAGGAATCATCTTGAGACCGATTCAGGAATCACGGATCAGGAATTACTCCATAGTCCAGACCTATTGGTGCCATGGACTACATCCGATCGAACCCATCCTGCTGGTTTATTTAGGTTCAACTCTGCCCAGGTTACATTACAAGGTCCTGTATGAGGACTTATTACACTGTGTTTTACCTCTCACCCCTTGATTTAGTTTGTTTATGTATTAAATCGGTAAAAAGCCTTTCCCCATAACCACTGAAGCACCCTGTAGGAAAATAAACCCCTCATCCCTCGTTCCCCCGCCCTTTGGATCGTAGTTTTAAATGGTCTATCGGTCCGAGTGAGCAATCGTGTCACAGCTATTTCTGACCTCGGCGATCCGGTGGCCTACGCCCGAGTCATTCTTCACGGGCTCACAAGCTTACATCTCCAAACACACACACACACACACACACACACACACACAGCTCTGACCGCACAATCTGGAGATAAGACACCGTTGGATGACACCACTGTTTATCCCTTCAGAGTGTATCAGGCATGGAGATGGCTGTCAGGAAAAACGCCGGCGTTTTTTTTTTCCCTCCTTCCCTGTGAAGGATCAGTGCAGATATTCTCCCACTATATATTTATAAATTAACTATAAAGAGATGACATCTAAGCACCGGTGCCCGGCGGAGCGACGGAACGAGGTGTTGATTATGCATCCCGGGGGCTGGCCATGATCGCGGACGCTCTCTTTTGCTTGCGGGTTTGTTTTCGAAACCACAACAGCTGGGCGGAAGCAGTCTTGGAACATGCCACAAACGACTGGCAGACTATCACAATACGACTCCAAATAACCCCCACCCCCCCCCCCACACACACACACACACACACACACACACACTCACACCATCCTCCGCCTCCTCCCTACCCCATGCAAAGCTCCAACCAGATGCATGGATGCACACCAAGTTGCAGCTAAAACCGCAGCGAAAGTGTCAAACGGAGGCAAAACGGATCAGGCGCGTTGGCTTTTAAGGCCAGGAAGATCTCAGGAGACGAGGGGACGCAATTGTAGGGCTTCCTGTAAAAATGATGCAATTATCTTGCAGTAGCATGGCAGGAGATCTTAAGTAGTATACAGAAGCTTTGCTCTGATGCCTCTGTTTGGTACGCGAAGTTACAGATTGCCATACTAAGCTTGACTAATCCTTAGCGCTGTAAAGATTCCTATCTCAGATGGCTGATAACCCTGGCGAAGCGTCGCCGTTTGTTTGACAAGATCGTGATGCTGCAAGGTTGCCGACGCGTTCTAAGGCGTTCTGTATATTAGAGCTTGTGCCCGGGGGAAGGTTGTTTTTGGGGGGGTGTTTTTGCACCCATTCCCACTCGCTCCTGCTGACTGTTACCCACAACCTGTTTTTCCCGCTTCTGTGTGTCCGTAGAATGTTAGGGCTACAATTAACTTACAGAATATTAACAGACATTAAGCTGCACCACATATGACACATGTGTCTCATTTTAGAGCAATTTAAAATGAGACGGAACCACTAAAAGGATCCACGGAACCATTCGGATGGTGGGAATCATGCTCTGTTTATTTGAACAACCTCTCCCATGGGACTTGGGATATATATATATATATATATATATATATATATATATATATATATATATATATATATAAACGATCTGGAATGTCGCGGGTTCGAGCCCCGGTATCACCAAGCTGCCACTCTTATGTCCTTGAGCAAGGCCCTTAACCCTTTGTGGTCCAGGGGCGCCGTATCATTGCTGACCCTGAGCCCTGACCTCAACTCACACACACACACACACACACACACACACACACACACACCAGCCAAGCCAGCAGCCCATCAACCACAACCTCTTAACAGCTTCTCAGTAAGCTCCAACGAGAATCGAGACAGCTGTTTAGTTTGGTGACCTACTTCTTGAATCTGGCCGATCATGCTGTCGCAGGTCATTTACATATGACGCCAGCGCTCGTAGGCGACCTGTGGGGTAGGTGTCATCATCAAGGCGGGCGTGATATTTACTAAACAAAGTCACCTTATGCACGGGCAAAGGGAACGGCGGAGAATTTCCATACCGGCGAAGAGACTGGGCGATACATGGCTGATATTTAAACGGAGAGAAACGCCCAGGAGTAGGTCACTAGAACGTTCACGATTCCGTTGGTTTTATAAAGAGCGTGCAGGATGGGCAGATGACGGAGTATATAATGCAAAACGATCGGGACCACCCAGCGATAGCTTCGTCGGTAGGATCGGACGAACCGGGACAGGCCAGGCTTCGCTTCCCTACATGTATCACTGAGCCTTGGCTTGTATATAACCCTGTCTCTGGGTCACCAAGGTTCCTTCCTTGGACCACTTTTGACGGAACATAGGAGAAATGGCCTGGTATCGCCAAGCTGCTACTCTTGGGTACCCTTGAGCAACTGGTTATATTTGATTACTTTCATTTGTCCACTAGGTGGCACTCGGAGAAAGTGGGTTATATTTTCGAAATTGAGCTGCATCAGAATCGAATTGTTGACGGGTTGGATTAGGGGGTGGCGGTGTTGGACTGGGTGTTGGAACGTGTGTTGGGCTGTGTTGGGCTGTGTTGTGTTGGACGGTGTTGGGCGTGTTGTGTTGGACGGTGTTCCTGTGTTGGACTGTGTTGGGCTGTGTTGGACGGTGTTGGGATGTGTTGGACGGTGTTGGGCTGTGTTGGGCTGTGTTGGACGGTGTTGGGCTGTGTTGGACGGTGTTGGGCTGTGTTGGACGGTGTTGGGATGTGTTGGACGGTGTTGGGCTGTGTTGGACGGTGTTGGACGGTGTTGGGCGGTGTTGGACGGTGTTGGGCTGTGTTGGACGGTGTTGGGCTGTGTTGGACGGTGTTGGACGGTGTTGGGCTGTGTTGGACGGTGTTGGGCTGTGTTGGACTGTGTTGGACTGTGTTGGACTGTGTTGGACTGTGTTGGACTGTGTTGGACTGTGTTGGACTGTGTTGGACGGTGTTGGACGGTGTGTTGGACGGTGTTGGACGGTGTTGGACGGTGTTGGACGGTGTTGGGCTGTGTTGGACGGTGTTGGACGGTGTTGGACGGTGTTGGGCTGTGTTGGGCTGTGTTGGACGGTGTTGGGCTGTGTTGGACTGTGTTGGACGGTGTTGGACTGTGTTGGACGGTGTTGGACGGAGTTGGACGGTGTTGGGCTCTGTTGGGCTGTGTTGGACGGTGTTGGGCTGTGTTGGACGTGTTGGACGTTGTTGGACTGTGTTGGACTGTGTTGGACTGTGTTGGACTGTGTTGGACGGTGTTGGACGGTGTTGGACGGTGTTGGGCGGTGTTGGGCTGTGTTGGGACGGTGTTGGGCTGTGTTGGGCGGTGTTGGGCTGTGTTGGGCGGTGTTGGGCGGTGTTGTCCGGTGGTCTTTGGGAATTGTAATCTCCAACATTTTAACGTAACTAAGGTTTTTTTTTCACAGTAACTGTAACGGATTACTTTTATTTTGTAATTAAATGACGTAACGCCGCTACATGTAACTAGTTACTCCCCAACACAGGATATCGCTGAGATTTTTTATGTAACCCCTAACCCCCACCCCTACCCATCTACCCCCCCCCCCCCCCCCCCCCCCAATCTCCCATTCCTTCCGAGCATGAGACCGAGATGCATTTATCGCAATTGTCTGATTCATCAATTTTTGTTTTGTTTGTTTTAAAAAAAAAAAAAAAATGAAGTACACTAATTTCTCCAGATAAGATAGCGAGGCTCGGGGAGCTAGCAGAGCGTTAGCTGCAGCATAGCTAATTAAGGCTGGGATCTGCACAGCTCTAACAAGAGGCCTTGGCCCCTTCCTGGAAGAACCGAAATAGAGCCCGGAGAGGCAGCCAGAAAGCCTGTAATGTTTCAGCGAGGCTTTATCAGCAAGGGGGAGGCTCGCATTCAGGAGAGGTTAGCATCCTGTCGCTTCCATAAAGTCCATCTGATGGAGAGCCGCGACGAGGGCAGGTGGACACAGCGTGGCGTTTGTGTCATACACACTCGCTAGTCTCTGGCTTTCTCGCGCTTGCGGCTAAGGAAAGAGGCCCATTAGACGCAGCATAAAAGCATTTCCTTAGGTGGCCGGTCTAAATGGTTTTGTCGTGATTAGCATACGGGGATATTTGATTACCTGGTTTCATTTCGAAAGCAAATGCAGACGAGTTTTACTTTTACATCTCTTTTGGTGGCAGGGGCCTTGCTCAGGGGCCCAGCAATGACGGCTTGGCACAGGTGGTGGTGGTGGTGGCATATGAATGGAGCCTTTCAATTCACAATCAGTCAGTATTAAAATACTGCTTCCTACGATTGTTTATAATGAGTATTAATATACTATAATGCATCAAAAAAAATGTAAATATTTACATAAATTGCATTACATTAAATACATAACATACATTTACATTACATACCTAACTCAAATGACATTACCTTTAATACTTACATAGTTACATTAAATATATACATTACACATATAAAATGACATTACCTTTAATACATACATAGCTACATTAAATATATACGTTACACATATAAAATGACATTACCTTTAATACATAGTTACATTAAATATATACATTAAATATATAAAATGTTACACATATAAAATGACATTACCTTTAATACTTACATAGTTACATTAAATATTACATTACCTTTAAATATATACATTACACATATAAAATGACATTACCTTTAATACATACATAGCTACATTAAATATATACGTTACACATATAAAATGACATTACCTTTAATACTTACATTAAATATATACATTAAATATATAAAATGGCATTACCTTTAATACTTACATAGTTACATTAAATATATACATTAAACATATAAAATGACATTACCTTTAATACTTACATAGTTACATTAAAATACCGGTATACATTACACATATAAAATGACATTACCTTTAATACTTACATTAAATATATACATTAAATATATAAAATGGCATTACCTTTAATACTTACATAGTTACATTAAATATATACATTACACATATAAAATGACATTACCTTTAATACTTACATTAAATATATACATATATAAATACACATATAAAATGGCATTACCTTTAATACTTACATAGTTACATTAAATATATACATTACACATATAAAATGACATTACCTTTAATACTTACATAGGTACATTAAATATATACATTAAATATATACATTACCTTTAAATATATACTTTAATTACATTAAATATATACATTAAATACACATATAAAATGACATTACCTTTAATACTTACATTAAATATATACATTAAATATATAAAATGGCATTACCTTTAATACTTACATAGTTACATTAAATATATACATTAAATATATAAAATGACATTACCTTTAATACTTACATAGTTACATTAAATATACCGGTATACATTAAATATATAAAATGACATTACCTTTAATACTTACATAGGTACATTAAATATGTGAAATACATTAAATACATGAATAAAATTGCATTACCTTTAATACTTACATAAAGTTACATTAAACATGTACATTCAATTACAGTCAATACATAAAATACAGTAAATGCATGCATAACATTACATCACTATACATACATAAATTAATAAAATCCACTTGCATAAAATCAACTTTCATAACTTAAAATCAACTTTAACATAACATAAAATCACATTACATTACATATATACATAAAATGTCATTAAATAAATGCATAAAAATACATTACCTTTAATACTTACATAACATGACATTAAATGTATACATTCAATGCATTAAATGCATATAGAAATGTCCATTGCTTTAAATACATACATCAGTTAACATTAAATACTTTCATAAACGTACATTACATACATAAAAGTACATTAAATACAGGCTAACAATCATATTTACATTAAAAATGACATTAAATCCATGCAAGAAGTTACGATAACATTAAATACATAATGCGATGCATCAGACGAGTTCCGGGTGTCGCGGTGAATTAGAATGTAGGACGTTACGGCGTGATGGATGAAACTGACCCGGAGTTGCGCTTCCTCTTTTCTCGCAGGAGAACTAGACCTGCTGAACAAAGAGGGCGAGCGGCGAGTGCAGAGTCGTCAGCAGCTCCCCGTGGGGACCACCTGGGGGCCGTTCGATGGCAAGATCGAGATGAGCACCGATGGAACCAACCTGGTACCTTTTTCTTTTTTCTTTTCTTCTCTTTCTTCTTTTCTACTTCTGTCCGCCTGCGTTTTAAGTACAATAAGGATAAATTCTGCAAAAAAAGATAAAATAGTGTATGAACTTACACACACACACACACACACACACACACCATAAAGCAGGCGTTTATGTGTGTGTGTGTGTGTAAGTTTTTGGAAACATATAATGGGTCCGATTGGACCAAAGTATTGGACACGTGTCTTTTCCCCGCTGTAAAAAGCTACCGCATGGGACGGATCTCGCGATATTTCGAATTTCCCTTCACTTGAACGAGGAGACTCAAACCCAGTCCCCGCCCCTGTGCACAAATCCACGAAGCCGCCTTTCACGCCATAAAATGTAGTTGGATGTCGTCCCGGAAGAGTGTAGACTTTTATGAGAGCGAATAAGGATTACATGTTTCAAAAAAAAGGTCAAATTGTGTCTTTAATCCTAAAATGACATTAAATATATACATTCAATTACATTAAATATACGCATAAAATGACATCACTTTAAATACATACTGGGGGGGCACGGCGGCTTAGAGGTTCACCTCACACCTCCAGGGTTGTGGGTTCGATTCCCACAAATAATTGTCCCTAGTGTGTGTGTGTGTGTGTGTGTGTGTGTGTGTGTGTGTGTGTGTGTGTGTGTGTGTGTGTGTGTGCGTGCATTCCCTACAGGGTGTGTTCTGCCCCGAGAGGTTCCCGGCGACCCGAGAGAAAAGTCGGATAAATCGCTAGAAGACGAACGAATGAAATTAAATACACAAAATTACAGACATGTGCCCCTAGTGTATGTAAAGTGTAATAGCAGACATAAAAAAAAGCCCTCCAAAAGTGTACGCATGAAACAGACTGAGAGATGGAAAGTTGAAAAGTTTAGTTTAATCCGAACGGGTCAAATAAAATATTTCCACTTAAATCCCCGCTTTCCAAATGTCCAACTCGTTCTACTGCCAGCCTTTTTTTTCCTCTTTTTTTTTTATCCTCCTCGAACGTTTCTTTGATTTCCTATTTCTGCTTTCTAGAAAGATCCCGGCACAGGAGCCAGTTAATGAAGAGAGAGAGCACGATAGGGAAAGGATCGGGGGGGAGGGAAAAAAAAACTCCCATGACATTCGAACACAAACCAAACACATGTCTGCGACCGTCTCCGAGTCAAATTGGCCTCCAACAGAAGCCTTTGAAGTGGCTCTGTTTTAACCCTTTAATCTGCATATTTTAGGACTAAGTGCTTTAATTGGCGAATGTTGAGCGGAGGCCAAGCCTCTATCGTACGGATATTATGATCTTGTATATTCTTATATATATATATATATATATATATATATATATATATATCTTGTATATTTGACGTTAATTTTTACTCTTTTGTTCAACAAAAAAAAGTTTCCCATAATAATGAGAAAAGGAGCCACTTTTTGTTGTTGTTGTTGTTTTTGAACACAGAGTAATTAAGGAGCTTTTACTGTATTAAAGATGAATCACAAATTTCTCCCGGTAGTTAAAACAAGCGGCGTCCACTTGGAGGTTTCTCTCTAAAGGCCTTATTTGTCGGGATTCCTCCTTGTATGACTATTTGTGTTCATTTTTCCATCCGTCCATCCATCCATTTTCTGAGTACGGTTGCAAACGGCGAGTTTTCATTATTAGCCGACCTTAAACATCAACAACCACACCTGCATGGATGTTACTAGTCGGATGTTTTTTTTTTGACCACGCCGTGTCTACTCTAATCTGTGTTGTGGGTCAAAATCCCAGGATGTGGTGTTGGACAAAGAATATACACTTGTTTTGACAAAAAAAAAAAAGAGAGTGATACACTCTGTTAAAGAAAGATCTCCCTTTAAGGCCGTTCAGATAGACTTAAGTAGGCAAAGTGTTGTACCTTATTACCACTAAACGAACACAAGACTCTTTGCTTAATGTGTAAAGTTACTCTCAGCACGCCGATCTATTAATAGAATGATTGATATCTGTGCAAATTATCACGAGCCCTTAATGTTTATTAAAAGAAAAAGCACTCAGTAAGGCTGCGGGTGTCGCGGCGAGGTCGCATCGGGAGCTTCTTCCATCATTTATTGCTTTCGAAATCTTCTGCCTGCTGTTGATTGGACGATACCACCAAGCAGTTAGTTTAAAACTTAATTGCGTTCTACACTGTAACGTTTTTATCCGCTGATAAATAAAATCTCAGATTTAAATTTTCACTTAACAACTGATTGTAAATATAGTTGTGTCAAAAGTAGGGGCTGTCGGAGTTATAAACGTGTTAACGCAAATTGACTTTAACAACACTAATGTTATTAACGCGTGGTTAACGCGGAGTGCGTTACTATGTGAGCGATCTGCTCCTTCACTCTGCGTTGTGTTGGCGAATGAACAAAACCCAAACAACAAAAAATTACCAAAACACGCTTCCTACATTTCCCCGATATACGCCTACTAGCTGCACATTCACAACACGCTCCTCACTATGTTAACGTATATTACCGTATGGAACCTTACGCAACGCATCGCATTCCCAAATCCGTATTACGGAATCTTTTTGTGAATACAATGCGCTTCCGTATAACCTAAACGTATCACCAGCTTGTATGAAAAAGCAACCGGAACAGAATTCTTAAAGGAGCCACGTCCCATATTTTACAACTTAAAACCACCACTAAACAAAGTAACATTGAAATGAATTAATTAACAAGAAATTCATATTAATATTAACAAGAAAAAATTCCCGAGTCTAAAATAACGATTAAATAATCGAAAAATGGTAGATTTTGAGAGAAATATAAATAATAATTAAAACATCTGTTATAATTAGAGTATTAGAAACATGAAAAGTATTCATTTATGGTACATTTGAAAACGTTCAATCAATGTGCGATTAAATATTTGAATCGATTGACAGCCTCACACCTCCAGGTCCAGGTTCGATATCGGATACAGAGGTATAGATATTGGATAGATCGGATATAGTGTTAGAAGATGAATGAATGAATGAATGAATGAATGACAGCCCTAGTAAAAAGTACGATATTTGACTTTGAAATGAGAGAAAAGTACACATGCTACTCCTATAATATACACAGGCAGCTTGTGAAACAACAGTAAAACCCGCATGTGTATTCCAAGCGATTTTAATTCCTGTTTTAATGTATCTAAAACATCTGATTCGAATATCCTCCGGAGATCATATAAACTCCACCTTAGCTGATCTTTTTGTGTGAATCAAAAAGCCTTTGATAAGACTTCTATGATATCAGGATTTTTTTTTTTTTAGTCAGAATAGCTTCAATGCGACCCCTGAAGGTTGGAAACGCAGAGATGATCGCGGAGATCGCTCGTTCTCGCGCACCGCGTGCAAAATTGTCTTTATGAAAAGGTGACCCTTATCTACTCGGGATTTCTAAACCGTCTGAAAGCGCGCGCGACCCCCGGCCGCTTCGAAAACCGCGATCGAATACGGCGAGGTAACCAGGCGATCGCGGGGCCGGACTTCGGCAGCGTGGCGGAACGTGAACCGGGACCCGGCTCCGTCCCCGTCTTAATATCAGCCGATAATGAGAACGCGATTGTTCAATGGGCTCTGGGTCGCGGGTTCAGTTGGGACGGATGGGAGACGGATCGGTTGAGGTTCTAGACGGCCAGCGGTGAGACTGATAGAGCCGTGTGGGTTGATGCAGAGAGACGAGTAATATCACCTCCTCAGATTGGGATAAAGTTATTGGGAAGAAAGTATTTGAAGGCAGGTTTTTTTTGTGTGTTGTTGTTGACTCTCGAAACTACAGACATAAATAACATTATAGCTTTAGCTTAGAGTATATAAGGCAAAACAGACTAGTCGAGACTACACAGAGAAAACAGTAGCACGATACGCAGAACGGTTCAATGCTTTAAAACTGATCCACTTTTTAAAGGCATCGACTTCCATGCTGAGGAAACTTAAGGAATGAGACTTTATTAAAAATATATATATTTTTAAACAGATCATATAAACACCGGGTGTTTATTAATAAATAAAACCCAAGTTCCAATTATTCATTCGTTTATTTATTTATTTTCCCATAGTATTGGTATCATGATGTTTATTCCAGGTATCGTATCGAAGTCACCATTCTGAACAAATATATGACAGAATCCTGTTTACTGTGGGATTTGTCAATAATGATGACAATTCTTTAGTAAAGATTTGGTTTTAAGATATAAAAAAAAAGAAGCGAAATAAATCGGACTGCCCTGGCTGATGATTTGACTTCTAGTCTTGTATCTTAAATCATGCGTCTATTTCTTATATTTACACGGTTCTATGCCGCGCAGTGGCATTATTATTACGGTTCATGTCAACGCGAGTGGGATTGAATAGAGAGAACATAAAGAAAAAGAAGAGTGGTGGACGGGGAAAGGGCATGTGAAGGATGTGAGTTAGTGACCAGAGGCCAGGCGGACGCTGGGAGTTTGTCAGGCTCCCGGTAAAGCGTGACATCGTGTGCACGAGTGTGTTTATTTGGTGTGTTTGAGGCGGGGGGAAATGATCCGTTCAGATGATGTACGAGTCGGTAAGTCGCTGCTCGCCGACGTTCCGGGTTATCGATTTAATATGGTGTTTACTGTGACGCGGACGGAAAAGCGAGCGCAAACCAGGGTTTCATATACGTTATCATATTCCAAGTGATCTTCTGGGAATATGATCCACTGGATCTTTAGAGTGTGATTGTGGAGTTTGTGCTTGTGTAGTTGCTTCAGAGTACTGATGGTATCCCCAGTGGTTAAGGTGTTGGACTCTGGACCGGAAGATCACGGGTTTAAACCACACCACCACCACTACCACCAAGCTGCCACTAGTGGCCCCTCGAGCAAGGCCCTTGATCCTCAATCGCTCACTTGTAAGTCAATCTGGATACGGGCGTGTGTGTCCACACACACACACACACACATGTTTCTCTGGGATCCAAGCCGGGGGGTCTGCAGCATCCTCAGCTCACCCTACTTTCTGTTTAGCGAAGGACCACATGGTTGGAGAAGTCCCAGTAACAACCCCCCCCCCTTCCCCCCACCAACCCCCCCCGTCCCTTTTTTCGTAAGCGTTTCAGTTGTTTTTATCTGGGACTTAATCCCGGTAAAGGACAAGAGTGTAAAACCGCAGAGTGACCACAGGCTCATTTTGAAGTTGGCCAATTTTAAACGGAGCACGAGTACACCATGGTGTCTGGGATTTCTGCTGAAAATGTCAGTCTTGGGAATAAAATGTCTGCTTTTCTGTATACTCAGCACACATTAAGTCCTCGTCCAGACCTTTCCACTCCAGCGCTCTCGCTCTAGACTTTTCTCTCCCCCAAACCCCACCCCCCCCCCCCCCACCCCCCCCCCACCCCCCCCCCCCCCCACCCCCCCCCCCCCCCCCCCCCCCCCCCCCCCCCCCCCCCTCCTCATTTTGTCCAAGTGAATAATCAGACCTGGCCGTCCTGCCCTGCCGAGCCTCTCCGTCTCCCTTTTCCCTCTCTCCCGAGTAGTTTGCTGTTCGTCGCTCCAGCTCTCTGTCGCTCTCATATCCTCGCAGATCAATTGGGTCATTAGAGCCCAATTACGCAGCAGGCCTCGTCCAGGTGAGCCACGAGCTCGTCCTGCGTCTCTCACACACACACACACACACACCTTCTCTCGATTTAGCACAAATTAATGATGACACCGGGATATAAATGTCTGGTCGCTATGCCAGTGCGGGTCGAAGTTATCGAGTAGCAGGTGTCTCCATCACGGTAATTACCGGGACCCGGACTTGCCGCGCCTCTCCTGCCCGGTGTCTGATTTAAGTGTCCATAATTGATTTGGAAGCCGACTAATAATGGAACCTGTTTTTTAGGAGGGACCTCGAAAATGGCCATTAGTGTGGCTTTCAGGCTCGACGTGGCGCTAATGAACGAACACGGTGCTAATTAGCTCTGAAAGCCGCGGATAAATAAATAAATAAATACATACATACATAACATAAATGCATCCCTCCTGTAAAGGTTAGGAAGGGAATTTCAGGTGTAGAAAAATGACAGGCTACTGTCTTTATTTCCAGTGAGAGGGATTGTGTGTGTGTGTGTGTGTGTGTGTGTGTGTGTGTGTGTGTGTGTAAGGGGGGGGTTATAATCTGTAATTCAGCGGGAGGTTTCGACGCGGAGGGCAAGAACGGGGAGGAATTCTTCAAGCTGTCACTCCTCTATTTATCACCGCTCTCTCTCTCTCTCTCTCTCTCTCTCTCCCCCCCCCACCACTTCCTCTGACAGGCTCATTGTTCGCGGCCCAAAGTTGAACAAGTATCAGCGTGGCCCGTTTTGTTTGTTTGTTTGTTTATTGGTTTATTTATTTCAGGGACCCAGTCATTCCCCTCCCCCCCCCTCCCCAATCCTTGCCCTACTCCGGACGCCAAAAATTATATTTCTCTTCTTGTCATTACTTCATTAATCAGGAGCCTGAACTTCTGAAAAATGTTTTGTTTAGGAGGCTGCAATCTGTTTAGCGGTGCAGGGATATATGTGTGTGTGTGTGTGTTTGTGTGTGTGGATATGTACGATACAGCGTGTGTGTGTGTGTGTGTGTGTGTGTGTTGTTAATCTGTGCCTGTGGCAGGTTTCCCCTCCGAAACGCAGCACTAAGCAGCGGTATCGCGCGCCTATTGTTGTAGCCTCTGTCATAGCAAGGAGAGCCTGATGCAGGCCTGGACTGGCCTGATAAGGAAAGAGTATTCAACATGGCTGGAAAGGAGAATCAGTGGGACTTGAGAGTGGAGTGTGGATGGAGCGCACACACACACACACATACACACACACACACACATATATGCACACGTGCTCACACACTCCGCAATGCATGCCTTTTCTTCTATCACTTACACTTATGTATGTTTACCTTCGAATTATAAATGCATACCTTAATTGTAGGTGGGGGGGGGGGGGATCGAGGTACGGCGAGTCGCGCCAGCGCGCCGATCTTCTTTTACATATTTCCATCAGCTTACATTTTATCGGCTTCGAAATCTCCCCCTTGTCAGTGGCTGGTAATGCAGTCTGGTATCAGGGAGTAACAGGATTTTAATTCCATGTTGGGCACGCAAACGATTTCGGCGTCCAAAATGTGGCTTTATCTAATGAAATATTAGGCGGGGAACCAATTTATGATTGCATGCTTCAATTACTTGCTTGGGCTTTGCCCCAATCGCCAGGCTGGGGCGACCTCAGATGGCTCGAATGGTAATGATCGTGCATTAATTCGTCCTCTCCTTTCTTTCCCGCCGCAGACGCGTTACTGTCGAGTCGAGTCCAGTAGTGAACGACTCGTTCGTTTCCAGTCTTTAAGAAGAACGAGTGATTCGTTAATTTGTTTGTCGGACGCATCGCATCGCACAAGACTTCCCGAGCCGTGCCTTTCTTTTATCACATGACTTCCCATTGAGTGCATTACAAGGGAAACAGAATTGAGTAGATCTACTGAGTCAGTCCGTCACGTGACTCTCGTATCAAGGCGAATAAATGAATGAAACGATTCAAAGGACTAAAATCCACTTTTTAACAAAAACCTATCGCAACTTGGAATCAGGTTTAAGGTCCGATGATGATGATGATCCTGTATCTAAACCCTCTCCTGCACACTGAACGACTTCCTTTAAAGAAAAAACGCCCCTCTGCTTCCTGGCCCATCCAGCTCCAGAGGGATGTATATCGGAGCAGGGTCATGACCTTGCAGAGGAGCGGGCTATACGGGACGCATTGTTCTTTTTTCATCTCTAAAGGTCCCCCCTCTCAGCGAGCCGACAGGGTTGCGTTCGTCGCGCACAGCATTTCCCAGGGCTAGAGCTTAGAGCAGCGTTTAGATAATACATAGTCGACTTCATCTACAAGTGAACCTGACATTCAGCAAACCCCCCCCCCTTCCCCCACACTATTCCCTCCTCCCCCCCCTCTCTCTTTTTTTATTTCCTCCATCAGCCCAGACAGGCAAGCAGATACGGCACGGGGATGATAAGCAGAAGCACATTGTGAGTCGAGTGACGGCGACGTGGCTCGGCGCGATCGCGGAGACGATGTGATCGCGTTTACCATGTCACCGAATGCAGCGCGACGACTCGAGTTGAAAGTTTGCCGACGCCGGTCGCCGATACATGCCGCGAAAATGTCATCCGATAACGTCTCTTTTAGCCGCTTCTGGGGTGGAGCCCTCTAAATAGAGAAGTTTATTTAGTGTTTGACTAGGCGTTTTTCCGGGGGGGGGCAAAGGACCTTTGGGCAAAGCTCAACCGTCGCAAATTAGCATACTAGCATGAAGTGAGATGGCAAGGGATCGGTGGAAGTGCCAACGTAGGAGTCGGCTGATTCCAGATCATTGATGAAAGCTTGAAATTATAGACATGTTAATGTGATAAACGCTGGATGATGTACCAAGGCAGAAGTTTTTCCGGGTGACTGATTCTTCTTGAGAAAGCAATTTCTCCTGGTCAGGGGTTACAGAGGGTATCCCAGAATGGTACCCTAGGATGGTATCCCAGAATGGTACCCCAGGATGGTATCCCAGAATGGTACCCCAGGATGGTATCCCAGAATGGTACCCCAGGATGGTATCCCAGAATGGTATCCCAGAATGGTATCACAGGATGGTTTCCCAGAATGGTACCCCAGAATGGTACCCCAGGATGGTATCCCAGGATGGTATCCCAGGATGGTATCCCAGGATGGTATCCCAGGATGGTATCCCAGGATGGTATCCCAGGATGGTATCCCAGAATGGTATCCCAGAATGGTATCCCAGAATGGTATCACAGCATGGTGTCCCAGAATGGTACCCAAGAATGGTACCCAAGAATGGTGTCCCAGAATGGTGTCCCAGAATGGTGTCCCAGAATGGTGTCCCACAATGGTGTCCCACAATGGTACCCCAGAATTGTCGGAATACATCTTAAATGGGTTATTCGTAAGTGCGTCAGGATATTACGAGGTTAACAATTTAACAAACCCACCTAAGGCCCCTGTGAAGGACCTAGTGAAGATAATCCACCAGCCGGAGGACCCAAAAGAAGCCGTCGTGGGGAGCACAACAAGGGAAGCTCCAGTCTGTTGGTTCTTCAAAACCGCGCCATCGAACTCTACCAACTGTGTACCCTCTACGTGACCCTTATCTGACAGAAGTCAATCATAAGATGTTTAGGAACCGAGTATCTTCGAGGTTGTGTTTATATCCGTAAGAGCGACCATGTTGCCACCCCGAGACACCTTCAAGTCCTAAGATTTAACCTTTAGACCATATTTCTGTCCCATGAATGAAGATTTGCAATCGTGTTAAACCGAGGTAGGTTGAAGCGTTGTGAAACCAAAAGGACCATTTGGTGATCTTCAGGACATTAATCCGCTTTAATCAGGACACGATCAGCAAGACTGTACACAGTATTTCCTCCCTTGGTTTGTACAAGGAGATCTTGCCAAAGGTGTGGCCATACACCAATAAACTCTACAGCAAACATAGCCGAGTGTGATTGAGAGGGGTATGAGCGGCACCAGCTGCTTTGCCATCTGTCACTGTCAAGGCTCTCTTTATGGGACACCGAAGCATCTTCCTTCGGAGAGGGAAAGGGAAAAAAAAAAGCGGCAGAGATAATCCGCAATTGTTCTCGTTCGCAAACACGAGCCCCCCGTTGGAATTCCACATTACACTCTGAGAGCGAGCTAATTGCTAGCGAAGCGAGTGAAGTGGGCGGTGACTGGCTGACCCGTTCGCACACATTTTCATGCATCGGTTTGTGACATTCGAAATTTCCGCACTCTCGCTGAAATTTTCCTTCAAGTTGTGTTTTTTTTCTTTCTTTTTTTTTCTTTTTCTTCTTTTCTCCAGTCAATTTGCAACACTGCTATTTGAGTCCAAGGTTGTTTTCAAATGCAATGTATAATTTATTACGGGACTGTCTTAGATCTGACACTTCAATCTCGTGCTGTCCCTCTGTGTCTTGTTGGCTGAGATATCAAAGCTTTAACCTTGCTTCTTTCCAAAAAAAAAAAAAAAAAACGAGGATAGCCTTACCACCAATCATGCCCTGGCCAACCCGAGCCCCCATCATCATCCCCTGGCCTCAGTCAGCCGTCTCCAAGCTTGAAACTTGGTTGCGTTTTACAACCTTCTCCAAGACTTGCAGTCATCTATCCACATCTCTTTTTTTTTTTTTTTTTTTTTTTTTTTTTTTGGACTGCAACGATCTTCTCATCTCATCACTCCAGATGGAGAAACAGCACCGAATGAAAGTATTCAGTGTGAAAATCGTGATTATTTTGCCGCTCGCACGGTCATCTGGTGCGCTATCGCAGACGGTTGTCTTGTGGGGAAAAAAAAAAAAAAAAAAAAAACGCCCTATAAAGGCCAGAGAAGAGGACGTCTGGACAGCGTCTGGCCGTCCTTCCCGGTGGTCTAGCACATCGTGTTTACGAGGCTGTCAAATAAATAGTGGAATATTTGGCTGCAAGGGGTCCTCGGTAAACAGAATCGAGTAACCGACATTCGGGAGCTCGGTGAAGACGCAGTTCAGGTCTAATGCATCGCCTAGGTAGCAAGTTCCACCTCTCTATTTTTCAGACCAACCTCTGAGCGAATACCGCCGCTCTTCCGAGTGGGTTTGTGATGACTCCTCGTTCATAAGTGAGGCCTCGGAAAGAAGAAGGAGGGGGAAAAAAACACGCCACGCACACGCTATTGCAGCTCTGCAGAGATTATGCAAATTGACGCCTCTGCAACAAAGGTGGCAAAGTTCACGTCCAGTGGCGTTTGGAGCCTGGTTAAGTAATATCTTTTGGCATTGGAATTTTACCAGGCGGAACTTTGCAAAGCGTTATAATAACCCAGTTCTCAAAAGTACACTTTGCAGAACTTGTTTTTTTAAATAAAAAGGTGGCCAGGAGCACATTAGAGGACTCTGGTGTACGATGTAGGGATTTAAAGTCCTTTAACACACACAGGTCGTTTGTATCTTTTAGTATTATAGTAATAATGTACACGAGGGCTTTGGCGATTCGATCGATGGATCAGTCATG
Organism: Kryptopterus vitreolus; assembly: GCA_030449085.1. Taxonomy (NCBI): domain Eukaryota; kingdom Metazoa; phylum Chordata; class Actinopteri; order Siluriformes; family Siluridae; genus Kryptopterus; species Kryptopterus vitreolus. The sequence goes on from JACRUU010000018.1 coordinate 5,367,202, forward strand.
AAGAGTCGTTCAGTTTAAACGAGTCTTTAATGCGATTCATTCATGATTGACTCGATGACTCATTTTCTGACGGATCAGCAAAGCAACGACTCAGGAAATAGAATTGAGGAATTCACTTCCCGACACTGAATCTGAATCGTTTGTCCTTGTATCATATGACTCATGTATTCGATATATATTGCAATGACTCGAGTCGTTCATTTTTGTATCATGCAGTATGACTCCTACAGGTTGAGTCTTATTTTTGACATTATGTGAATCACATGGCAACGGAACTAATGTTTATCGTAATATATCCTTAGCTGCGTTGTAATATTGTTTTTATTGGATGTACGGTCAAAGTCGGGGCATATAGATAACGTACACAGATAGATCCATAGATTGGCCGCATTTATTAACAAACAATTGTTTGTTCTTGCTAAAAGCTTATTATTCCCACAACAGCAATATCAAAGTAAGCTCATGTAGATGAAACAGTGCTGAAACATGGCACCCTTTCTCCTTTTTTATTGACTTTAGTTTCAATTTCCATCAAAGAGAATTCATAAAGAGATGGACAGCCCACTGACTCAGCGCTTTGTTTATGCATAAAATGTTCTTTTTTTATTTTCGGCAAAATGAGTCGCTTTTGTACA
>JACRUU010000018.1:5380336-5435336 GCA_030449085.1 Kryptopterus vitreolus
CCGTACCCTGAAGGGGTCCCCGTCGCAGTGCGGCGCACCGGCGTAATTATGTTTAATTAAAACACAACAGAGATCAACAGAATCGTTTTCATTAGGAAGTTATTAATGATTCTGTCGCAACAATAATTGATTGCGCTGAGCCGGGCGGTAAGTGCGCTCGGTCAGGGTCGGTGTGACTGGAGGAGAGGGAGAGGGAAGGAAAGAGAAGGAGGAGGGGGGGGGTGAAGATGGAGAGACTGAGAGAGAGGGAGAGAGTAGTGTGTTTAAAAAGTGACTCTCGGTCAGAAATGTCTCCCTACTTCTTATAATGTTGCAGTAAATACATTATGGAATAGTTCCCTATAAAGTGCATTTGCACTCCATTAACATTATTCATGACGCACTGTATACACTGCCTTCCAGAAAATGTCCTGAAACCTCGTGAAAGTGTATTCAAATCCATCTGGGGAAAAAATGCGCCAAACAAAACGGCGTTCTTGAAACTAGTTTTAATGTCTAGTCAGTACTAAATTCTCCTATAACTAGTTATAACTAGGTTTTTTTGTTGTTTTTTTGTATACAAAATACGGTTTTGGGTGAAAATGTGTCCGCTGTTTTCTTTTACCCGTTTGTAGTGGGTGTTTCAGGGTTTTTTGCCGCTGTCATGTTTATCCCGCAGCGCCACACGTGCCTCCCCGTTCAACAACCTGGTTGTGTTTGAGGTGCTGGAATAAATGAGTCGTGCTGCTTCCTGTATTCGCTACAAACACGGGGGGGGGGCGGGGCTTTGGCTCGTCGACGTTGTAAGCCCAAAGTATTTCCGTACGACTGATGAAACCCCGCCCCCTTTTGGACACAAACTCTTCGGATTCGTCAGAGCGTGCCGCCATGTCGCATTTGGTATTCCCCAAGTATAATAGGCGGGGAACTACGGAAGCCCGCTGTGTCAAACCGAGATGAAACTTGGAATGAATCGAGTTCAGGTTCTTAGTGGTGCTGGGATTTGAACCTGCGACCTTCCCTTAATGCCTTAAGCACTGAGATCCCTAACATAAGAAATTGTCGCAGCAGTATTAAAATTAGCACATACAATATGTCCCTTATTTCTAGTGTAATTCTGCTCAAAAGAAGTGAATATTTACTTGCCAACACTGAACAAGTACAATTTCCTTACTTTAAGATCTATAGTTTAATGTACATTTTTAAGATTTTTTTTTTCTATCAAAAAATAAGACCTAGATTGCAGTTTTTGCAGTGCATAAAGGTTTCCATGTAAAAGTTTTGTGTGTGCTTTTCGAACATGCTCTTTCACCTTCGACCGCCATTAAGATTTCTCATAGTAGCGTATTTTTATTTTTGTTTTATTTTTCCGATACGTTCTACTGTATTAGTTACATTCCATTTTTTTTTATTATATTTTAACACTTATAGAAACTCTAAACATTTCAGCGTGTTCCATCATCAGAAAACTCGCAAAAAACACACTAAAGAACAAATGCTAAATGATAAATATTACCAGTGACATCCTGTTCAAAAGTTCCAGGTAGAACATTTATCGCAGAAGACTTTTTTTTCCCCAAAAATCTTTAATATTTGCTGATTAAAACGTATCTACACTCTTTCTGCGCGTACTTTATACACTTACGCATGGATAAATGATTCAATCCTGATTGCAAAACGATGGCAGTTTCAGATCAGAAGTGGGCGGAGCTTGTGTAGTCTGTATATTTTCTTTTATTACGTATGAGCTATTTCACATGGATTTTATCCATTCATTCATTCATTGTCTACCACTATATCCGATCTTCCCTCGGGTCACGGGGAGTCTGTGTCTCTCTCAGGCGTCTATGGGCATTAAGGCAGGATACACCCTGGATGGAATGCCAACCCATCGCAGGACACACATTCACACACACACACACACACACATTCATACACTAGGGACAATTTTCCAAGGTGCCAATCAACCTACCGTGTATTTGTACCGTGTTTTTGGACCGGGAGGAAACCGGAGAACCCAGAAAAAAAAACCCTGAGGCGCGGGGAGAACATGCAAACTCCACACACACATATGGCCGAGACGGGAATCAAACCCGGATCCTGGCGGTGTGAGGCGAACGTGCTAACCACTAAACCACCGTGCCCCCAATTTTATCCATATCGATATCTAATATTTAACGACGATTATTTTAAATAAGGGGATAAAACACATCTCTAATTTAATTGATTAATCACGACGACCTGATTTCCTGCAAGAGCAGAATTCAGCGACAATCTGTTTTTTGTCGATACATGTAAGTATCGAGTTCATTTCCCTCCATATTTGTTATGTTGCGTGTGAAAATTCCGCTTCATCAGTGGAAGAGTGAGTGTGCCGACAGACGGTTTCAATATGACGGATGTCTGCGTGGCTTCTGATTCATTTTGCTCGTGTGTACCTGAGTGTAAATATTCTACTACAGGAAATGTGTTGTTGCAGTGTGTAAGAATCAATGTCATACATGAACATTTATCATGACACAAATATCATAGAAAGGCACAATTTCTTTCTAACATATGTTCACACACTTTTACAATGCTGGAATACATGGGTTTGTGTGCAGCTGTAGATACTTCCTACATTTTCAAAACGACATGCTCTGTTTACAGCCTACCTACTGTGTGCGTTTATATGTGCTGTATCTATAAATTTTGTACTATGACATGTATAAATTTTCTTTCCATCTGACTCTATTTGTATTGGCCTAATAATTTGTAGCTATAAAATTGACATTTTTTTAACCCCCAGCATGGAATCTGTACATTTCCGTCTCCGGCAAACTATAAATTTCCTTTTGACTTTAAAATTCAGGTCTTGATCTGTGTATATATTAGCAACAACGATAACAATATGCACATGCATTGCCACATTCCATGTTCAAAATTGTTACAATTTATATACACAACATTCCTTTTCAGCTTTTCTCTGTGCATTGTTTGTTTGTTTGTTTATTTGTTTGTTCATACCCATCCCATTCTGAGGATAGTATGCTTATTGAATCAACTTTGAATTATTCTCAAACTTATGACAATTTGTAGCTACAGCTTGCAGAAAAATCGTTCATGCACAATTTTTTAATGGATTTGTAGCTACAGAAATTGTCTTCTCACTGTCCATTGTTTTGGGAATTTGTACTACGACTTGAGCTCTGGAGCTTCCGCTTCAATCCATGTGCATAGTCATAGCTATGACAAGTCATTCTGAATAATTGGTTTAGGAGTCTTGTTTGTTCTTTACAAGTTCATTTGGATTGATTTGTCCTTCAGTTTTACTTTGTCCTAAAGTGATCCAGATTTCTATACATATATACAGTGTTGGGAAGGTTACTTTGGAAGTGTAATAGGTGACAGATCACAAATTATTATTCAAAATGTGATAAGTAGTGTAACTTTTCAATTACTTATTCAATTACATTTGATTACTTTTTGATTACTTTCATTTGTCCACTAGGTGGCGCTCGGGGAAAGTTGGTTATATTTTCCAAACGGAGCTTCTTCAGAATCAAATTGTTGAAGGGAGGGGATCGACTTTTTTTGCGGGTTGGAGTGGGCGTTAAATAAATAAAATAAACATTTTCAAAAGTGACTATAATTTAATTACATGTTTTTTCGCAGTAACTGTAACGGATTACTGTTACTTTTATTTTGTAATTAAATAAAAATGCCATTACATGTTACTCCCCAACACTGTATATAGAGATGCAGCACCAAGTACGAGAGAAAAATTGTATTTTGCCAGGATAGTATATCAACATTCATAATACTTCTTATACTTTAGACAACAATATATCAGATACACTTTGCATACATTAACAACATAATTAACACCTATTCATTTTAGGATATATATATATATATATATATATATATATATATATATATATATATATATATATATATATATATATATATATACCTATATATATATAATTTTTGAAAGTAAAGTTAACATGCAATGTGTTACTGCTGTCTATACAGGGAAATAAAAACGATAGTCGTTCTTATTTGTAGTTATTTGCACTGTTTATTTTTAAGTTAAAAAAGTGCTCTTCCTCTAATAATATGTGTGTAAAAGCGCCTTATCTTGCTCCGTACGGTTGGTGTTATAAAGACTTAAGAGAAAGGGAGAGGGAGAGAGAGAGAGAGAGAGAGAGAGAGAGGGAGGGGGGAGAGAGAGAGAGAGAGAGTAAGGGAAGTGTGTAAAGATCAAGCCGGGTCCTGCTGCTGCCATTAATTATGATCCTATTGTGTAGCACAGGGGCTAATAAGAGTGATGTAAAGCACCCCAGCGGCATCCTAATCAGCCCTGTGAAGTACCTGCAACCTGGAGTGCCACAGCTTTGTGTGTGTGTGTTTTGTGTGTGTGTGTGTGTGTGTGTGTGTGTGTGTGTGTGTGTGTGTGTGTGTCTGTGTGTGTAAAGGTGTGTGTGTCTGTGTAAAATGTGTGTGTGTGGAGTCCATCCTTTAAAGACCTGCGTGGGCGCGATGATTTAACCCAGCATAATTATATAATCGATGGTGAGAAATGCTTGCGTATCGATTGGCACGCTCTGTGTCAATGTGGGAGCAGGAGCTTTTAACAGAACACACACACACACACACACACACACACACACACACACACACACACACACACACATATATATATATAAAAGCATGTCCACCCCCGTACAAACGCTCCAGTAAATGGCTAATAGATCTGCAAAATACATATCAGTGCTTTCCTTTATCTTTCAAAGACTTATATAACATCTCAGCCCCCCCCTCCCCCTCTCTCTCTCTTTCTCTCTCTCTTTCCTAATCATTACATTTTAATTCTGCCTTACACGCGACGCTATCTTCCTAACATTTAGCCATTTTTCACACTTCAGTTCTACATGCAATTGTGTTTAAAGACTGAAGATAGAGAATCTAAATCAGGAAAATCCTCCCACGTTCTTCTTCTGTGACTCGAACCCCCCCCCTCCATCTCTCTCTCTCTCTCTCTCTCTCTTCTCTCTCTCCCTCCGAGTGCATTATAGTGGTTATCTCCCAGCATATTTGCAGATCAGGATAAGTGGATTTAAGATCTTTTTTTTTTTCTCCACCCTGACTGGTCGATTTCTTTTATTTTTTATTTATTTATTTATTTATTTATTACTCCACGCAGCACCCACGACGAAACCAGAGAATTTCTAATAAATAATCTGTGAAGGCTAATGTGATTATGTGGCGTTTTTTTTCTTAGCGCTACGAAACCGGTGTGTATTTTAGAGTATAGAAAATTGATTCAATCCGAAGGTTTCTGGAATGCGAAAAGGGCTTACAGGTACGCTTTTCCCTGTTCTTTTTTTTTTTCTTTCTTTTTTTAACGCTGCATAAGTAAACATCAGATAATCAACGTAGCCCAAATTAGGTTGGATTTGCTCAAATTAGGGTAAAGTCATTATCATATTAATTACAGTACAAAATTTACACTACAGTTATCCACAAAAGAAACCTGCACTAATAAATACAGATACCAAGATTATTATAAAAAAAAACTCCCAAAATTTGCATGTAGATGCTGATTGGATCTTGGATATTATGATGTAATAATGCTTGCCTTACATGTTTTTGTTTATATATATATATATATATATATATATATATGATCTGCTGCTCTATACATTCCATTTTTTACTGATTGGTTTCTTAAATCTTATGTACTAATGCTTGTGTTGTATGTTTATCACACGGTAAAAAGAAAACAGGCGGCAGGGTGGATTAGTCGTTGGCATGTTCACCTCCAGGGCCCGGGTTCGATTCCCGTCTCGGCCATGTGTGTGTGTGGAGTTTGCATGTTATCCCCGTGTTCTCTCCGTGTCCTCAGGGGGTTTTTCTCCGGGTTCTCCGGTTTCCTCCCCGGTCCAAAAATCATGCACGGTAGGTTGATTGGCGGGGCCTTGGAAAATTGTCCCTAGTGTATGAATGTGTGTGTGATTGTGTGTGTGTATCCTGCGATGGGTTGGCATTCCATCCAGGGTGTATCCTTGCCTTAATGCCCATAGACGCCTGAGATAGGCACAGATTCCCCGTGACCCGAGGGAAGATCGGATAAAGCGGTAGAAGATAGATATGATATATTTAAATGTTTTTTTATTGAAAATAACAAATAAATAGACTAGCATGTAATACTGCCGTATAGGTTTCCTCCGTCGTTGTCTACCGAAGAACAATGTTTTATCATGTTTGTGTTCAAAGTTCTAAATACAAAGCACAAAAGGGTTTTAGGCGGGAAATCCCGATCGCGGCCGCGGTTATACGTTCGGGGCGCCGTTGTCTTTTAGCCGTGTGTGTGTGTGTGTGTGTGTGTGTGTGTGTGTGTATGAGAAGGAGGAAAAGAGAAAGACACACACTTGTGACCTCTCGGAGGAGGTGTGACGGGACATGGCGTATAGCCTCGCTGTAGGTACATGGAACAGGATGACAGAGTGTGTCTGCTTGTCTAGACAGCGCCATCCATCCTCGGCTGCGTGTGTACAGAGAGGGATGGTATACTATCCGTATACTGTCGCTTCACTTCGCTTCCTTTTCATGGTCTACTTTCTTTTTCAGGCGTTAAGCAACATGAGGACATGCCTGGGCTAATCTCGAAGTGTATAGTGTGTGTGTGTGTGTGTGTGTGTGTTGTGTGTGTATGTGTGTGTGTTCTATTTAAAGTGGGTTATTTTATGGAATGGAGGTGTGTATGTAAAAAAAAAAAAAAAGAGAGACCGCGCTAGAAATGAAGAGTCGCACCATCTGTCCGGTCTCTGTAAACGGCGCCGTAATGTTGCTATAATGCGCTCGTAAACTTTACACTCCAGAGGTCATCGTGGCTTATTGAGGGCTGTGAAACCGAACAGAAGATAACTAGTGATGAGTCCAAGACTCATCCAAAAGTCGCAAGAAACTTGAAACGGCTTTTCATTTTCGAGTCTCCTGCGACGTACGAGGCCGAGCGCGGTCATAAACGCGATTTTTAAACATTGCCACCGAGGCCCTGCCCCTTTTTATGAGGCTGCAGGTTTGCACTTTGGCCTGGATAATCTTACTGTAGACCAGAACTCTCCTAAAAAGCTGCTGCTGTAATCGTGAAGACTGTTATTTGCTTATCTCAGGATTATTTACACATCTTCACATTGTCGTCCTGTTGTGTGTGTGTGTGTGTGTGTGTAGTAAAAAATGTATATATGATCAAATTGAATTGCATTGAATGGAATTAAGCAGAAAAATTCAAAAGTGAAAAATGCAAACAGAAGCTTAAGATACATAATTAATACATAAAGAAAATGTATATATATTTACAATATTTATTTTATATTTTATATATATATTTATATATTTATAACTACAAACTATATAATTTTGTTTCACAGTCACGTTAGACTATTTATTTATTTTTTTTAATGCCAACATTGCACACAGTACAGTTTTAGTAATTTTAATAATTTACTTATTTTATTAATATTGGCATGTTTTTTTCCACACGAAAGTCACTTTAATAGTGATTTATGCAGATTTCAATATATAATGTTGTCAATGAAACCCCGAGAAAAAGAATGTTTAATAAAAAAAAAAGGGTTGGTTTATTTTAATGATCTCTTTAGTAATATTAATTTTAGACGCGCTAAATTAGAATATAATTGAAAAACGTGCAGCTGAAAAAGTTTCATCTTTAAAATTTAAAATTAAGCAGACGTAATATTTAAAAAAAAATCATTCATTACAACCTTTTTTTTTTTTTTTTTTTTTAAACCAAGGTTTTTGGAGCCGAGTTTAATCTTTTATGCATACGATGTACAATGGTTAAATTATTCAAGTATTTTATTTTTATCCATTTCTGAATAGAATTTTTCTGAAATCATTTGAAACAAACGGAGGTTTTCTTATTTAGTAAACACTTCTATATTTTGCAGCACATTCCCAAATAACAACAGGTCAAAAACAGTGCTGTGCAGATGGTTACAAAAAAAAACACAACACACACATGACGTGTGTGTGTGTGTGTGTGTGTGTGTGTGTGTGTGTGAGCTTGTCCACTCTTTATGGCCCAAGTTGATTGAAAAACAGGTTGCGAAAACAACAACAAAAAATAGATGAGGACAAATCAACCACCCCAAGGCACTCTCAAGGTTTCAGCTAAAACCTGTTCAGTGGAAAAGAAAGTGTGAGAGGGAAAGCGAGAGCGGGGGTGCAGTGAAAAATATATATACACTCTATCCTGTCAGAGAGCTTTTGGCTTATCTTGAGTGACTGTCAGGGCTGGAAATATCAGGGAACAGACAGAAATATATAAAATTAATAAGCTGCTGGGTGTTGTCGGGAGTTATGATGCTCCCATAAATCCTGGTTTGATCAGAGCGGACAAGGCTTAAATCCGGCGCTCCGGAACGCGCAACAGCAAGTGTTTTGGCCCGGGATTTTTTTTTTTTCTTTTTTATTTTTGATTTTTTTTTTTTTTTTTTTTCTTTTTTTTTCTTTTTTTAGAGCGGACAAGGCGGTTTTTTTTTTAATTTCATCCGGCGTCTTTCTCTTTTTTTTTTTTTTTTTTTTTTTTTTTTTTTTTTTTTTTTTTTTTTTTTTTTTTTTTTTTCCGGAACGCGTTTTTTTTTTTAAAGCGTGTTTTTTTTTTTTTTTTTTTTTTTTTTTTTTTTCAGCAAGTGTTTTTGGCCCGGGATTTTTTTTTCCCCTCCTTCTTCACCCAGCGAGATAGAAGCCCTTAGCTGGCAAAATAAGATTTATCATCCAGCCGCTTTCCTTTCATGACTGACAAATCGGAGAAAGCTGGGAGCGTGTTGGCAGCCTGCGCTACCTTTTAATAGAAGGGCAACGGCTCAACAAGGTGAAACCAGGGCCAAACGGAGAGGTTGGAGGTTGGTTTCGTAAGAGGGGGGGGTAGTAATAAATTTGTGGAAGATGTGTTGTTGGGGTGGGGGGGGGGGGGGTTGTGTTAGTTATGAATTATCAGTGCTTCCTGTCTGAGAAAAGGTCGTGCTTTCTCGATTTCTTTGTTTTGTTTCTCCGAGGAAAAAGACAGATGATGTCCAAGAAATGTTTCATGTCATGTGTAAAGAAACGTGTGATTTGTGCCAAAAGATGTAACTGTAATGAAAGGGGGTGTGGTCTTTGTGCCACACTGTAATGAAAGGGGTGTGGTCTTTGTGCCACACTGTAATGAAATGGGTGTGGTCTTTGTGCCACACTGTAATGAAAGGGGTGTGGTCTTTGTGCCACACTATAATGAAAGGGGTGTGGTCTTTGTGCCACACTGTAGTAAAAGGGGTGTGGTCTTTCTGCCACACTGTAATGAAAGGGGTGTGGTCTTTGTGCCACACTATAATGAAAGGGGTGTGGTCTTTGTGCCACACTGTAATGAAAGGGGTGTGGTCTTTGTGCCACACTGTAATGAAAGGGGTGTGGTCTTTGTGCCACACTGTAAGTGAAAGGGGTGTGGTCTTTGTGCCACACTGTAATGAAATGGGTGTGGTCTTTGTGCCACACTGTAATGAAATGGGTGTGGTCTTTGTGCCACACTGTAATGAAAGGGGTGTGGTCTTTGTGCCACACTGTAATGAAAGGGGTGTGGTCTTTGTGCCACACTGTAATGAAATGGGTGTGGTCTTTGTGCCACACTGTAATGAAATGGGTGTGGTCTTTGTGCCACACTGTAATGAAAGGGGTGTGGTCTTTGTGCCACACTATATGAAACGGGGGTGGGGTCTTTGTGCCACACTGTAATGAAAGGGGTGTGGTCTTTGTGCCACACTATAATGAAAGGGGTGTGGTCTTTGTGCCACACTATAATGAAAGGGGTGTGGTCTTTGTGCCACACTGTAATGAAAGGGGTGTGGTCTTTGTGCCACACTGTAATGAAAAGGGTGTGGTCTTTGTGCCACACTATAATGAAAGGGGTGTGGTCTTTGTGCCACACTGTAATGAAAGGGGTGTGGTCTTTGTGCCACACTGTAATGAAAGGGGTGTGGTGGGACACTTGAAAGGGGTGTGCCACACTGTAATGAAAGGGGTGTGGTCTTTGTGCCACACTGTAATGAAAGGGGTGTGGTCTTTGTGCCACACTGTAATGAAAGGGGTGTGGTCTTTCTACTTGCACAATATTAACTCTCATTTTTAGCTTATTAGAGTAAATACATCACATAATCCATAACTTTGTGATTTTTAGGCATTCGGGTGTAATTGTTTGATCATTATTTAATGATGCTCGTGCTTTTGAGCGCCAAAATCTTTTTCGTGATTAGAAATTTTATGCGACAGCAAAAGATAACATTAATTAAGCCACTTACAACCACTTGATTAAGAGCCAGTGGACTTTTTGTGACTTTGAATTCAGTGAGGTCTGTAAGTTTCAGCTCGAACCGGCAGGAAGGATGTTTGCGTGACATATGGCTAAAAAAAAAAAAAAAAAAAAAAAAACACGTGTCGCTGATGAAAATAAATAAATAAATAAACCTAGCAGTACATTAAAGCTTTTCCGATCGATGTCGATGCCCCCTCAACCCTCTGACAACTCTGCCGCCTCTCTGCCGCCTCTCTTGGCAGAAAATCGCCGTTAATCTGTTTCCCAGAGAGCAGAATTGGCCTCCTTCATGACCACTTTGTGAAGCTGGTCCCTCTTTGAATAATTCATGGCGGAAGAGCCACAGGGCGAACACACACCCTGGCCTTCTGAGGTGCTGAAATAGCTCAGCTATGAGAAATCCATCAGTGAATATAACACGTAGCGCGGCCCAACTTCAGCTTACCATCGAAACCCGCCGTTTCGGGCGTCAAGCCTCTAATTCAATTACGTCGTCGGAAGTGAAGGAGTTCTGCGCTGCGTGTTCGGGCCTTGCCTTAGACCAGCGCCTTCGCGGAGCGCAATTAAAGAATTCCTCGCAAACACGTTTTTAAAATCTGATCTATGTGTATTTCAGAGGGAATCAATGAAGGTGCATGATTGTGATTTTTTTTTAAAGGGTTTTTTTTTATTAAGTATATTCCAAACACTGCTGTCATTTTTCCTTCTCCTGCTTATTTGGCATATATTAGAAATAAGAGTTAATAGTGTGCTCTTAGAAGCTTTGAACATAGTAAAGCACAACGACCACATCCCTTTCATGTGCACAAAGACCACACCCCTTTCAGTGTGGCACAAAGACCACACCCCTTTCATTACAGTGTGGCACAAAGACCACACCCCTTTCATTACAGTGTGGCACAAAGACCACACCCCTTTCATTACAGTGTGGCACAAAGACCACACCCCTTTCATTAAAGTGTGGCACAAAGACCACACCCCTTTCATTAAAGTGTGGCACAAAGACCACACCCCTTTCACTATAGTGTGGCACCAAGACCACACCCATTTCATTACAGTGTGGCACAAAGACCACACCCCTTTCATTACAGTGTGGCACAAAGACCACACCCCTTTCATTACAGTGTGGCACAAAGACCACACCCCTTTCATTACAGTGTGGCACAAAGACCACACCCCTTTCATTACAGTGTGGCACAAAGACCACACCCCTTTCATTACAGTGTGGCACAAAGACCACACCCCTTTCATTACAGTGTGGCACAAAGACCACACCCCTTTCATTACAGTGTGGCACCAAGACCACACCCCATTTCATTACAGTGTGGCACAAAGACCACACCCCTTTCATTACAGTGTGGCACAAAGACCACACCCCTTTCACCATAGTGTGGCACAAAGACCACACCCCTTTCATTACAGTGTGGCACAAAGACCACACCCCTTTCATTACAGTGTGGCACAAAGACCACACCCCTTTCATTATAGTGTGGCACAAAGACCACACCCCTTTCATTACAGTGTGGCACAAAGACCACACCCCTTTCATTACAGTGTGGCACAAAGACCACACCCCTTTCATTACAGTGTGGCACAAAGACCACACCCCTTTCATTACAGTGTGGCTCAAAGACCACACCCCTTTCATTACAGTGTGGCACAAAGACCACACCCTTTCATTCCTTAGTGTTGGCAGAAAGACCACACCTCCTTCTTTCATTATAGTGTGGCACAAAGACCACACCTCCTTCATTTGAATGTTTGAAGGGAGCCACACCCCTTTTGTTACAGTGTAGCACAGCGCCCATAACTATCAAAATGTGCCATAGAGGCCACACCCCTTTCGTTGTAGTGTCACACAAAGACCACCGCTTCACCATTCACCAGTATGTGTCACACAGGCCACGCCTTCTTCCTTATAGTCTAGCAAACCTCCACTATTAGAATGTGCCATGGAGATCTCTCACTGTAGTGTTTCACAAAGGCCACATCATTAGAATGTCACACACAGGCCACGCCTCCTGGAACAAAATCGCACATTTTGGCCACACCTCCTTTGTAAGTCTGCGTAGGTACATCATTGCGTTACGTAAATTCACCTTCCCGCTGTGTGCTTTAGTAACGCCGAGCTGTGGAACATTCTAGAACCGAGCACCAAGTTTAAACTATTAGCTTTCTATTTAAAGTGTGTATTATACAACTATAGTGAGGTTAGCTGTGTGTGTGTGTGTGTGTGTGTGTGTGTGTGTGTGTGTGTGTGTGTGTGTGTGTGTGTGTGTGTGTGTGTATACACAGCCTGACCTTGACCCGGCTGGTATCAGTGTGGGTAGATGTGAGCTTGCTGACCCGTCCCAGGCCATACAGGAGAGGAAACTCTCTAGACATGAAGGAGTTTTGGGTCTCTGCCCAGCCTGGGAATACACAAACGTGTGTGTGTGTTTTGTTTTCGGTTTGTGTGTTTGTTGTGTGTGTTGTGTGTGTTGTGTGTGTGTTGTGTGTGTGTGTGTGTGTGTGTGTGTGTGTGTGTGTGTGTGGTTTATACTATCACAGAATGAGTGTGTCATGGAACGCCTACTGGTTATGCAGAGAAGGGTCAAAGCTGATCTCTCCCTCCCTCTATTCTCTTTCTTCTCTTCTCTCCACTCCCATATCTCCTCATCTCTATCTCTCTCTCTCTCTCTCTCTATCCCTCCCTTTCTCTCTCTCCCTCCCTCGCTCTCCCTCTCTTTCTCTCTCTCTAGACCCTCCTAACCTCTTCTCTCTCTCTCTTTCTCTCTCTCTCTTTCTCTCTCTTTCTCTCTTTTCTCTCTCCCTCTCTCTCTCTCTCTCTCTCTCTCTCTCCCTCTCTCTCTCTCTCTCTCTTTCTCCTCTCTGTCTCTCCTCCTCTTCCTTTCCCTCTCTCTCCCTTTATCTTTCTCTCCCTCTCTCTCCCTATCTTTCTCTCTCTCTCCCTTTCTCTCTCTCTCTCTCTCCCTCTCTCTCCCTCACCTCTCTCCCTCTCTCTCCCCCTCTCTCTCCCCCTCTCTCTCCCCCTCTCTCTCCTCTCTCTCCTCTCTCTCCCCTCTCTCCCTCTCTCTCCCCCCCTCTCTCCCCCTCCCTCCCTCTCCCCTCTCTCTCTCTGGATAGATAAGAATGACAGTCTGAAGTGGGGAGCCCGATGCCGAGTTCGGCGAGATCAGCTCCTTCTTTCGATCCAAAAATAACAGGCCTGACTTCATTTGAAAGATGAAGAGTGTGTTTAAAACACTTATCTGTGCAGGTTGGAAAGGCAGTTAGACGCGAATTAGATAGAACACATTATACATTCTAATAATACTATTAATTGTGCTATTTCTCAGTGTCATCAGTTTAGCCTCATTTTTTTCATCTTATCTGCCTTTTTTTTTTTTTTCCTTTTTCTTTTTCTTCCCGGCTGTGTCAGCACTGAAGGGGGCGATGCTTTAAGTGGATTTTATCCATTAAATCAGGATGAATGAATAAGAAATGGATATTATTTCATGGTTGTAAACGTGGTGGAAAAAAGAGGGGGGAAAAAGCTTTTCTTCAGTGTCTGGAGTTACAGCCTTTTTTCCTGAATCATAGCCAGAACATTTATATATATATATATATATATATATATATATATATATATATATAATAATCTACCAAAAAAGATATTAAAATTTTTTTTCATTATGATACAATATATAAACTATATTTATTGTATTGAATTATTTATATGTATTTATTTGTATTTATTGTATTGTAATATATTTGGCATATTTAAAACGTTTCTTTTCAAAGTTTTCTTATTATTATTCTTCTTATTATTTTTCTAGTATTGTTTCATATATTTTAAATATCTTTTACAACATTTAAAATGTATTTATTGCGACATGTCAAATATGTTTTTTTTTTATTTTACGTATATCCAAGATAGATTTAGGGTTTTATTTCAAATATGTAAAAATAGCGTATCTCTGAGCAGCATCGCTTTGGTGACCGCGTCCGCTCCCATACGAGGGATATTAGTATCGTCCGTTTCACCTGATTAAGGCTTAAGCCCGCGTTCCCCACACGGGAGACCATGTGATTATATTTACCTTTAATTGCCAAAGGGGCCGCTGTCCCCCAATTAGCCAGCATTAGTCATTAAGTACCCACAAGCCGCGGTGTGGTGTGGGCTTTGGACTCGTCCTCAACTTCTCCGAAAGATCGTCCTCGTTTGGCGCGTTCGGAAAAAGTCAAAGTCCCGAGGAAAAGCGTCGCGGGCCGTGAAGCGGCGCCATCGCGCTCGGAGAAATTCCGCTTAACGCAGTGTAATGCGGAATTCCGCCGGGACGCGTTTAATTGAGTTTTACACAAACCTGTTGGGAGTAGCGCTGGAAGCTAGGTGATGTCGAGGCTTTTAATCTCTCCTGCGCCACGGAGAGGCTTGTTGACGGAGTGCTTCTTTTCTCTTTTCTGCGGGGAGGGGGGAGAGAGAGAGAGAGAGAGAGAGAGCGCGAGAGAGAGAGAGAGAGAGACGAAGATACATGCATGGATAAAACCAATTGGCAACCCTCAAAGGGAGCGGGGTTGATAAGGCAAATCCTGCACTTGTAGGGAAATAAAGGAATCCGACTGTTCATTAAAGGAGAAACAAAACGGGCGATGGAGAAGGCAAGCGGGCCGCCTGGTGGACAAGAAAGAGAGAGAGAGAGAGGGAGAGAGAGAAAGAAAGGCATCCTGTCAACGCCGAGATTGCAAAAATAATCAAGAGAATTAATAAGATATGGATTTTTTTTTCATGTCCGTAACAAAATTAGGACGGCAATTATCTGACGGAAGGGAGCGGCGTTCGCTTTCATACACTCCTAATTACGAGCGATAACCTCGTGGTTTGGAGCTCTCTTTCATCTCAGCGCTCCGTCCTCCACACTCACTGAGCCGAGCCGCCACGGAGGCTGAAATTACATATGCCCCAGTGTAAGTCGAGGCTAACGTAAGGATATCGCCAATAAATCCTAACATCGCGAATTTTGCATCTACATTATAAACGGTTTTCACTCAAAACACAATGTATTATTTTATCATTCATATTAATAAACAAATAAACTACAGTACGTTACATATAAACCTAACCAAAGCACCATCCCATGCCGACGAGTACTCTCAACCAATCAGCAAGCGGCAGTTCTGTACTTGGCCAATAGGAACACGTGTTGTCGCTCAATAGAAGACGCCCACACTCCGTCATTCTGCGTCACTTAGTTTGCCGTGTTTACACCTGGTTTAATCTACTGACTGTTTATCACTCAACTGTTTTATGTGTACTTTACTGTTATTATTGTTCTTTAAATGTGATGATATTTGTTGATTGTTTGTGAATTCGGTACATTATATGTACTGTACTACGGTGACGTAAGGTAGATTTTTCACTTTCACACACACACAACACACACACACACACACACACACACACACACACACACACACACACATATATTTATATGTGTGTGTGTGTGTGTGTGTGTGTGTGTGTGTGTGTGTGTGTGTGTGTGTGTATATATATATATATATATATATTATATATATATATATAATATATGATATATATATCAATCAATCTCAGTGTACGTCGCCTTCAGCTAACGTCGGATGTTTGGTCGGGAATTTCGACATTGGTTTAATCGCAGCTTTCTTTCCTTTGGACACAAATGGGATAATTCAGTTCGGTTAACATCGGATTCAGTCACAGTCGCTTTCTGAGGACCTTAGCATGAGGTACATTGAGGTACCTGTGTGTGTATGTTGTATGTATGTGTCTGTGTATATATATAGTATCTATATCTATATATATCTATATATATATATATATATATATATATATATATATATTATATATATCTGTATATGTATATGTCTATGTATCTATATATATTATATATGTGTATATATATATATGTGTGTGTGTGTGTGTCTATATATGTATATATATATATATATCTATATATCTGTGTGTGTGTGTGTATCTCTATGAATCTCTCTCTCTTAGTGTCGTGTATACTGTTAATAATTAAACACAAATTACATTACACAAATTTAGCAAAACAGAAATGTACAGTATTCTAGTGGATGGATAATGTTTGCCTGCTTCGCAAACTGTAAACTATATATATATATATATATATATATATATATATATATTTTATTGTTTTTTTTTTTTTCTTTTTTTATAATTTTGTCCTTCCTCTTGGTGGACCATGTGGACATTGGACTACTGTTATTATATTATTAGTGTTCATATAGCATATAGTTGTTCTTTTGCCTTTGCAATCGCGATGTTTGGCTGGTGAGACCACTGTTATGTTCACTACCTTTATAAAGCATTGCTGTTGAATTCTCAAATCTGATTGGTGGATCAATATCCATTCATTTATTGTAACCGCACAGAACA
Source organism: Kryptopterus vitreolus (assembly GCA_030449085.1). Classification (NCBI taxonomy): domain Eukaryota; kingdom Metazoa; phylum Chordata; class Actinopteri; order Siluriformes; family Siluridae; genus Kryptopterus; species Kryptopterus vitreolus. Next base: position 5,397,091 of record JACRUU010000018.1, read on the forward strand.
TACACAGGATTCCTATAGTTTCCACATTTCTGCCATTATATCATCATTTCTATAGGAACAACTAGATCTCTTTCTTTCTTACTACGTAAATAATAACAATCAAATGAAACACTCCATCGTGGCGCATTTGAAAAAAATCTACTAATGTGCATTAAAAAGGATAAAGTAGTTTATGGTTTTTATTTTGTTTTACACTCATACATTTTCCTTCCTTTTATTGTGTTTATTGTTGTTTTTACGTCACATCTTGATCCCGTTGAAACAGAAAAGTGTCCAATGATGGAACAGTCATTAGGCTCTGCGTTTTTCATTATAACCAATTTTTTTTTTCTTTCTCGTTTTCTTATAATCGTGACTTTCTCACAATCTCAACATAGCTGCTAGTTGTTGTGCCGCTATCCCGAGTTAATATTCTTGTGATCTCGCCAAGTTGTTTTCTCGTGATCTTAGCGAAAAATCTCACGACAATCTGTCCGACGCTTAAGAAGTTGCACACCTGACGTCCTCTTTCTCAAGTTATCAATGGCTACCAGACACCGAGCGAGTCCCTGAATGAATGAATGAATGGATTGATGAATTCATGCGATGATCCATGCCGCTACCTCTACAACACCAAATCCACGGGTAAAAACAGAAGTACATTATAATTCTACAGACCCCCCCAGACTGTGGATTCTGGACCCTCTGCTATTCTGTGAGGAAACCCGGCTGTACTTTGGTTGAAATGACTTTACAGTTAGTAAAAGGGTCCATTTCGAGTCCGGTTCCTCTCAAGGTTTCTTCCTCGTTCCACCTTTTCCTGTTCCCCAGGCTCGCTCATCAGGGATAATGAATGATTAGAATGGCCTTTATTTCTACATTACAGCACAAGTGAAATTCTTTCCTCTCATATCGCAGTTTGTTTGGAAGTCGGGGTCAGAGCGCAGGGCCAGCAATGATAAGGGGGCCCCTGGAGCACAGAGGGTTAAGGGCCTTAATCAAGCGTGGTAGCTTCCAATCAGTACTTTAAACCACTGAGCTATAGCCTCCACAAACACACACACACACACACACACACAAATAATCTATATTCAAATGTATTGTTGTTTAATTTAATTAAATGGCGATTAGAAAAAGCGCTATCGAAACAAACGAAACTTCAAGTATCTGTATGGCACGTCTTCGAGGGGCAGGTCACCTCTGGCACTAATGAAGTCCGAATCCCGGCGACTTTTAGGCGATACCGTGTAATAAAGCCCCTAACGAAGGTGCCGGAGACGTGGCTGCAGAACAAATAACGAACCCCCGTCTCCGAGTAATCAGCGGCCATGCGAGCGGTTCGCCTACGTCGCGTCCAAGCCTTGCTTTCTTTTCCTCCTCCCCTCGTGGAAATATAGCCATTCATCAAGACGTGAATAAAAACACGGGGCTCATATTATTACGGTGTTTGAATAGCGTCCGGTCGCGCTCGTAAATAACGCCCACCTCGGCGCGAATTAATTAGAATTAGAATGCAGATAATGCTCGCTTTTATTGCCGGGACCTGAATCAATTTTACAGTCTCGTTCAGAAGCCCCGGGCAAGGTCAGGCAAAGTTGTTGGGACGAAATCAGCACCTTGTAAAACAATATTTTCCCGCGATCAGCATTCAGCGCCCGCGCGGCCCAGAAACGAACAGATATATTAGCTATCGGCGTAGTTTTTTTTTTCCCCCCTTTTTTCCCGCCGAGATAAGCAACGAAGGACACCTTGGCGCCGAATAATATTTCGACAGATAATTTGATTATTTTGCTTATTATTAAAAAAAAATCAAATAAAAATACCTTATCATATATATATATATATATATTAACATGTTTTAACTTGCGATATTAAGATCTGCCTCCTTGTCTCTCTCTCTTTCGTTCTATCTTTCCTTAAAGTTTTCTGAACCTTTTTCCACCCTTTCTCTCTATCTTTTTTGCGCCCCCCCCCCCCTCTCTCTCTCTCGGAGTAAAGCTGTCAGATGAGACAACAATAGAGCTATTCCGCTTCTCTGCAATACCTTTGTAGTTCCTCCAATACTTTAGAGAATGGATTTAACATGGCTTTGCCTGGTTCAGGCGACAAAGTCCCCAAATCTTCCTATCTCCTCACCTCATTTCCATTTTTGACGCTAGTGCAAGGGTTTTTCCCTCTCTCTTCCTCCCTCTCTCTCTATCTCTCTCTCTCTCTCCTGACTGACTGAATTTTCTTTCCAGTAGTGATAAAAAAAAATGTTTGCCTATTAAGCTTTCATAAATGAGCCTAATCTAAACAACAAACAGCCAAATCATAATTAGGACAATTAGCTCTAGAAATAACACTTTTTTTTTAACTCTTCTTTTCTCTTCTTGATCATATTTGATATTTTTTCCCGGGTGACCCCCCCCCCCCCCTTCCCTCCCTCCCCCTCTTTTAGGGTCCCACAAATGAGCGCGTCTGTCTCTTAATTGCATGTTTTCTATTTTTTTCTCGCCCCTTGTTGAACCCCGTACCTCTGCAGCTGAATCTTGATCACGCTTCAGCGCGATACTGTAGAAGGAAGATGGCAGTGGAGGATTTAATACTCTTCTGCAGATGCTTTTTTTTTTTTTTTTTCTTTTTTTTTTCTTTCCCCCCGCCGGCTTTTCCTATGCACATTACCCGGGAAGATTTGAGGACGTTTAATCCGTATTATTTAGCAGATTTTTAGCATCCAGGTTATTAAAGGAAAGGATTGAGACATGAGCTATATTGTGTGTGTGTGTGTGTGTGTGTGTGTGTATTTATGCATATATATATATATATATATATATATATATATATATATATATATATATAAGGAGCGATCATGTGTTCGGGAACAGCGGCGCCCTATGAAAAGCGCCTGGAGCTTTCCCCGCGCTGTTCCTTAAATGGCCTGAACTTTGCCGGGAAATATATTCCGGAGTGATTCCAGACTCACCTGTCGGAAAAGTTTGCAGCACCTGTCAGCTGTCAAGTGGCCGGGGATTTCTCCACGGGTCTTACGCTGGTCTTTCATATCATGGCTCATTAAAGCGCAGCCTGGGCGATGGGCGTATTTACATATGGGCTAGCAGGAGGTTTTAATTTGCACTGGTACGGAGCATGACCGGAACTGAAGAGCACGCTGCCACAAAATGACTTTTCCTCACTTCACACACACTTCACACACACACACACACACACACACACACACACACACACACACACACACACACACTCCCACCTTGTTCCCCGCTCCGCTTAGAAAACACCAAGCTGGGTCTAATTGCCTGAGCTGGGGCACAAAAGATGGAGACGGTGAACCTTTTCGGCGGCCCCCCGGAGGCCAAGTCTGCTCAGTTCGCCTACTTTCTCGCCGATCCCTCGGATCCTTGAGATTTTATTTCACGCCATTATGGCTTCGTCATTAACCCTTTCGAAAATGTCGGGGATTTCGCCACTTTGTTTTTTTTTTATGCCAATTATTTTTGTAAGCTTGTTTTACTTTTCTGTAATAATAATAATAATAATAATACAAATAATAAAACTCTAATTGTATTTGTCACATAAACATATATAAATAGTACGACATGCAGTGAAATGCAGTACGACCGTCCAGCATGTAAAAGAAAGAGTGCAGACATTTATAATAAATAACTGGAAAAAAATAAAATAAAAATAGTGTGTTTGTCTGTAAAAGAAACGGGAATGAAGTAAGAATAATGATAAGAATTAAAAGTATAATGGATAATTAATGGCAGTCTTAAAGTGGTAATAATTTATTATTTTATTGTTATTATTATTAATAATAATTTTACATGATTTTTATTATTATGCAAATCATAGAAGAGCATAAAAAATTATTTTAATTTCTTTTTAAAAATTAAATAAAAAAAAGGAAAGATTAACATCTAAAATGATGTCAGACCTCAAGAAAAAACGAAATTAATTATGGGGTCCTTGGAATAGTAAAAGGAATCTTCCCTTCCTAATAAAATAAAATAAATAAATAAAAAGGTCCTACTTCAAACCCTTTTTTTTGTTTACATTTTGTTTACATCGTTTTAATTTGCTGAAAAGAAAGTAATCTAATAACCTTGTGGCGACATTGATAATGTACATTTTTTTTTTATCCCTTTTCATCCTTCTGACAGTCCTTCACAAAACTGCCCACACACACACACACACACACACACACCCCATCCTGCATCCCTGCCACCAATCTCCAGTGACGTGCTTGGCCCGCGTCTCGGCTCTCGCTCCTCTCCGTGCCGTAGCGGCGCTCCATCAGATCTGGTGTCTTCGGGGCGGACCAAAAGCAGCGGAGATTTTTTTTGGAAAGCATATTGTCTCGTTCCACCATCTGCGCGCGAAGGAGAAAGATGGCGAGAGAAGCGCCCGTCCTCCGTCTGCGGATCTGGAGCGCGGCGCCGCGAGTTGAACCTGAGACTAAGGCTGCCCACGAGAGCTTAGCACCAGCGAGTTCGCACGTCCGCCAAAAAAACTCCACCATCACTCCCGCACCAGAATGCAGCCATTTGGGCTCGGCGAGGGGAAAAAAAAAAAGGAGCGGATTCTCCGAGGCATCGCCTTATGTTCACTCGTGCCGTTTTGAGTTTTGTTTGTTTTGATGCGTCACCGGTGCATTGTTGTGTTCTTCAGGTGTTGAGGAAATTTGTGAGTCGGTCAGGTACGAGATTGTGTGTGTTTTTGTGTGTGCAGCGTCCTCGTCCCGTGCAGGCCGGCGGCTGGTTCAGCTGCTCCTTGGCCAGGATGCTAATATAGAGCAGATTGGTGCAGATCTGCAGCCCTTGTTGTTTGATCTTTCCTCCTCGCCCAGCACACACTGGCACCTTCCACCCCTGCCTCGCCGCATGGCGCATGCAGAACTGGCATCGTCTCAACCCGCCTGCCAGCTTCTTCTTCTTCTTCATCTACATCTCTCTCTCTCTCTCAGTTCCCCCACCCCCCCCCCCCACACACACACACACACACACCCTCCACCCCGCCTTTCATTTCCTCTGCCATGCCATACTCGCTCCCTAGTGGTTGCGAATTTACAAGAGCTAAGCTAGTCTAATCACAACAAGGGGAAAAAAAACCCCAACGCCATATGTTCACCTTGACGTTCAAGGTTCGTTTTTCACACCGACATTCTGCTACACGAATCTTCCTATTTATTTATTTATCATTTTTCTTGTGAATAAATCGAGGTATTTCCGGCAGAAAACAAGGCACTAACTAGAGGTGGTGTGTCTATTTATATATTTTATATATATATATATATATATATATATATATATATATATATATATATATATATATATATATATATATATATATATGTGTGTGTATATAGATAGATAAACAGACAGACAGACAAAAAAGTGTGAGAAAATGCGTGTGCTGTTTTTTTAGCTGGTGTTTTGGGTATTTGCCGCTGTCATGTGTATCCTGCAGTGCCACACACACACACACAGACACACAGACACACACCTACCTACCTTCACGGGCCTTTTGCTTTGTTGAAATTGCAAAACCGAACCTTATGACTGTTGAAACCCCACCCCTTCGGATACGAGCTCTTTGGGTTGGTCCGAGCGTGCCGCCATGTAGTATTTGGTAAAGTGTAACGCGAAGAACGACGGAAGCTCGCTGTGCCAAACTGGAATTAACAGATAATGACGATTAATCTCCCAGGTCTAGTAACACTTTAACACTGTAACACTTTTACTGTCTATTTTAATCAGTATCTACTATGATCTTTCAGTTCGCATGGATTGAAGCGTTATTTAAGCGACTAATATCACTGTAATGAATGGACATCCGGTGGCGCAAAAATCCGGATGGGTTCCTGTCATGCTTTCTTCCTTATGCCGTGTCACTGAGTTAATATAGTCACCAGTGGGTCGTTAGATTAGATTAGATTAGATTTATTGTCACTGCACATGTGGGTACAAGGCAACGAAATACAGTTGGCATACATACATAATTAGTATATAACAATAAATACTAAGAAATAGATAGTAAATTGTATATATAAAAAGAGAGTGAGAGTAAAAGAGCAGGGATGGGTATATGTAATGTGTAATGTATGTAATATGTGCGTGGAATGTGGAATGTTAGCGATAAACAGTGGTGGTAAAAGTACACACATCCTTCACTCATGTAGACGTACAGACGCTTTAAAAGACAATTAAAGAAATTGCAGTATAATACAGTACAATGTGCAAAACTTTTATACTAGTTTATGAGATTAGATATACCTTTATTCGTCCCACAGTGGGGGGAAATCGCGGTAAAGCCGCTTTAGACGACGGGTATTGTTAAAAGAGATACTTTTATTAAATACTAATAAAAGCGTATCCAATCGAATTGTCAGGCTTTCGGGGGGGGAAGCGTGAATCATAGAAGAAAAACGTTTGGAAAACTTATGTTGGGGTCCCAGGACTTTTATTTTGGGAAATGAAGGTACCAAAGTTACAGCCCAGGGACCGTATAGCAGTCCTATTATCTTGAGTGCCTCGTATTAAGCGTTCCGAGAATACAAATTTAAGCTTCGACACCAAAGATCCAGGGAAAATCAATCGGAGAACATGCTCAAGACGCTTATGGGACATTGTCAGGAATTCTGGGAACGCTGTATTGCTATGCAAGGATGTCGTTATTGTGTGTAAATGTAGTGCTAGTTTTGCAAATTTCACAAGTTTGCTGGTAAAAAGCTCCATTTCGGTACGTGGGACGTAGTGGTGTGTAAAGGGGGGTCGAGGCCCACAGCGATTTGATCTCAGTAACTTTGTGTTGTTGTTTTGTCCTCTCCATTTTTTTTTAATCCAGTTGTTAAGTGACCTTGTGTACACAAAAGGCAGTTTAGCTCTATTCAGAATCAAAACATAAAGATGATCTATACCAGATCTTTACACCCCGAGTTTGTTGCTTTCTTGCGTCGCTCCTGACCTTCAATTTTAAACGAGTCTTTTATGTTGTGTCCATCCTTTAAATACTCAATTATCGGTGGTTTTCACGAAACAGGTTTCTTTCAGGACGTCACATTGTGCGAGTTCTATATGGCTAATTTTATCAAAAAAGAAACCATTCAGTCGCCTCTTCTTTATTTTTCCTGTAAGGCACTTCCACCCCCCCCTCCCTCCACCGAAACGAGGTAAAACCTAAGCCTAATTGATAATAACAGAGTTTTACAGTGTCTAAGACCTCCAATCTATACGCTCTCTTGTCTGCATCGTCTCCTCTCATGCGCGTTCTCGGCTATCTCTTTACATCTGCCTCTTATCTCGTCTCGGCGTTAACCTCTTCATTTCGCTACCAGCGGCGTACGCGCGATCCTAATCTCCCGCCTATTCTTCCCTCCGCGCGCTGATCTCGCTGAGCGAGACAATACGAGGCAACCTCGGCTAATGAGCCGTGCCTGTACCTTTTTTCTTTCTTTTTCTTTTTCTCCCCCCCCCCATCAGTTAAAAGACTCACAATGAGAGAATCACAGAGCTTTGAAAGCACAAGGATGTGGCATTTGTATTTAAAAGAGAAAGTGAGCGCCGCGCCGACTCGGTGCTGGAAGTTAGCCGGCGCTGATGAGAAGCCTGATTGTGCAGGATGTCGCTGATGAGCCCCTTTGTTTAGCTAAGAGACTTTTAACACTCGTTTTACAAAGCTTGGGAAAAGCGCGGAACATGTGGAAAGTGCGAATTTGTAGCTAAAAAAGACTTCGGATGTTCTGCTCTTTACCTAGGCACGCATACCGTACGCCTCTGCTCTAAACCGCTACGTTACTCATCCGGCCTTCTAGGAAGCATAGCCAGGGCACTGCATGACTTCCCAGCTACAGTGTTACGAAGCAGCATGCTAAGTGCAAACCCCCGAGATCTCATTAGGAGCCGGGAGAAGTCGCCGACGGCTGATCGAGCCCGAGAGATGCCGGATCTGATCCGCCTGTCACTCATTAAAACCCTATTTGAATAAATCGCCAGCATTTGGTGACATACGACGCTCGGAGAGAATCTTCTGACCCGAGCATTACAAGAGGCAGGAACTGCCTTCCCAATCTTATACGGCGCAACACAGTCTCGTTATGAAAGATATTTTACTTCTAAAAGTATTTAAGCATGTTCAAGCCTTTCATCGCCATCGATCTCATGTCCCTTAAAACGTCTAATTAACCAAACTTCTTGTAGATGATTTAAAGTGATCTAAATGATGCAAATCCAAGCTGTGTTTCCACACGGACGGTTTTACACTCCGGATGCGAGTGCTTGATTTGAGACAGATTAGAAATTAGAAAGTTTTAATTTCACCTCTTTTATATATATTTACTTTTTTTTTTTTTACTTTTTTTTTTTTTTTTTTAACTATATTTTATTATTATATATATATATATATATATATATATATATATATATATATATATATATATATATATATATATATCTATATATATATATATATATATATATATATATAGCTATATATATATGTATATGTATGTATATTTAGGGCCCTATATATATATTTTAGCTAGGATCATATATATATATACGATATATTTTTTTAGGGAATATATATATATATATATATATATATATATATATATATATATATATACACACAAACAGAGAGAGCGAATATTCTATTCTATAATATTTTTATATTCTATTGTATCTATCTATATATATATATATATATATATATATATATATATATATATATATATATATAAACAGTAAATAGTTGAGAAGCAGTGCATTAGTAGGAGAATCAAAGGCTTGAGGTATATTAGAAAACGGCGTCATGAACGTCCGATCTCATCGGGGTCGGGTCTGGTTAGAACTTTGATCGGGAACAAAATGGTGGCATTTGAGAGGAGTTAATACCGACGTATCAGGTTTACGGAAGGAAACCGCAAGCAAACAATGATGATTTCCTTTCCACACCTGAACGAGCCATAACTGTAAAACCCCCTATTTTCCCCCCCTTTTCCGATACTGCTCTTATTGCATGAACTATGCCCCTCCCTCCCTCCCTCTAAAAGTGAGGAAGCTTCCGATTCCTCCGAGCGGTGATTTGGGAGATTTAGAGAGTGCGAGAGGTGTGTAATGCAGGCCCCTGATGGACCCGGTGTGATACGAGGTCCACGTTAAGAGGCAGGGGGATAAGAGGCTATGACATTCATGCTGTAAGGTTAAGGTGTCGCGCACCACTATTACTGGATCAATACTCCTCAGTTTTCTACTTATCTCTGGCTTTAGTAGCTTTCCTGGACACACACCAGGGACTCGGAGGGGGGAAAGAACTCAACCCCGTCGCCAGGGTCTCTCTCGCTCTCTTTCTTCCCCGCGCCGTCTTTCTTTTTCGTCTGCGAGCCTCCCTTAACATTCCTGTCACTCGCCAGTCAGAGGGTATTCTCTCCCAGCTTTAATATAGATAAATGGAAGCTCAGACGGTGAGATGTTTTTTTTTTTGTCGCGTAAAGGGATAACGCTTTCTAAACGCCGCTGCGTGTTTTAGCTACAGACGAGACAGAGCTGTATTGTATTTACAAACTAGCCACAGAGGCTTCTGGTCATGGGTGTCGTTTGATTTCATTTAAGGTGGGGAGGGAAGAAGGGGGGGGCATGTTGTAAGTTAAAATGGGTGAAAAACGCTCATCTTCCCCAGCGGAGTGTTTGCCTACTTTTAAGTCTTTCATTAAACTTCTGAAGCCGGAGTTAATCCTCGCTTCACCATGCAACAAAAAATTGGATTCAACAATTAAAAAGAGGAAAGAAGACGAAAAAGGGTGGAGGTGGAGAAGGAAGGAAGGAGGGAGAAAGGGTGGGTGGGTGTGGTGGGGGGGGGGGGTTGGATGGGGGTTCGTTGGGAGAGAACGGAGCAAGGCTGATCGCTCCATATTCATATTCCGATGCAGGCGTTATCACTTAAAAGGCTTTCTAATTACAACAGCAAGACAAAAACTGCTTGGATTCCTTCCAGACGCGCAAAATGATAAAGTAAGCTCGCTCTCACTGCCGGGCGCTTAATCTCGCCCAAGCACCTTGGAGCGTCATCTCCCAAACACATGCCACTGAATGTGGAAATGCCATTTGGAGATGCAGGTGTGACATTTGATAAGAAACTTATGGATTAAAATATGTTGGACTAATGAGGAACCCAGCTAGCCCATCAGGGCAAAACTGTTGGCTCGGATTGTGCGCCAGGCGATAACATTCCTCTACGCAAAACTCCAAATTCATTATTAATAAACAGCCGCAGTCTCTCTCTCTCGTCTGCTCTCTCTCTCTCGTGCGCGCGCTCTCTCTCTCTCTCTCTCTCTCTCTCTCTCCCGGGCAGACGAGTGAGGGATGCTGCGTCTCATCAGGAGGGAGACGAAGAAACCAGAGGGAGGGAGGCCGATGCGAACAACACACTTACGGTTCACTTCATAGTTTCTAGGTTCAGCGCTCGGTTCTTACGCGTTCATCGAAGCGTTTGGGGGTTCGTACTTGGGGGGGGGGGGGGCGGGGGTTTCTAGGGCCCGCCAGAAGGGTGGCGATGTGGTGGGGGGGGGGGGGGGGGGGGGGGGGTCAGGGCGGGGGGGGGGGGGGGGGGGGGGGGGGGGGGGGGGGGGGGGGGGGGGGGGGGGGGGGGGGTGGGGGGGGGGGGGGGGGGGGGGGGAACTTTCACGTCTCCTGGGGCGCTCGGGGGGGGGGGGGGGGGGGGGGGGAGGGGGGGGGGGGGGATGGGGGGTGGGGGGGGGGGGGGGGGGGTTCTAGGTTCACGGCGTTTATTTTTTCTTGGGGGGGGGGGGGGGGGGGGCTGGGGTGGGGATGGGGGGGGGGGGGGGATGGGGGGGGGGGGGGGTGGGGGGGGGGGGAGGGGGGGGGGGGGGGGGGGGGGGGGTTTTTTTTTGGGGGGGGGGGGGAGGGGGGGGGGAGGGGGGGGGGGGGGGGGGGGGGGGGGGGGGGGGGGGGGGGGTGGGGGGGGGGGGGGGGGGGGGGGGATTAAAGTGGATCCGGGTCGGGTTAGATCATTACTACTTGATTACCTTCAGATTACCTTCTCTCCTGGCTATCGGGAACGTCCCACAGAGTCCCGGCGCTTAAACTGAAGCTTGTCCATGCTGATGTACTGAAAACGAGTCCTTCTAATGAGAATTGGCTTAATGGTTTTCGTTTACCGTTTTCTCATTAGTATCTAACGATCTAATGGTTAATCTGATGCAAATCTCCTGTATTATTAAGATTTTCTGTTTCAGAAGGTACTTTTAAAAAATATTTTCAGTATCCGAGACTTAATTTGGATGTGATTATTGGTGTGGATATTCATGAAAAGAATAACAATATTACATGTAAAAGTGTTTATATATATATATATATATATATATATATATATATATATACTGCTCACAAAAATAAAGGGAACAGACCGATAGAGAGATATTTAATTATTAAATGATGTTTTTTATTATTATTTTAATGATTATTATCTTTTGTCTATGAATGTGTGAATATTTAAATATATATATATTTTTCTATTTAATTTTTTTTTTCTTTTTCTTTTCTTTTTTTTTCTTTTTTCTTTTTTTTTTTTTTTTGGAATCACTGGGACATTACAGCATGTCAGAAGAGGTGTCAGTGTTGTGCGCTTCACTAAGCCACCAGTGTGAAGTGCTGAGCCCTGGCTTGACATTTAGAGTGATTTAGAGCAGACTACAGCAGCATTAAAGGCGTAGTACGTCAAAGGCACTTTAATGAGGTGTGTGGGGCATCATTTCACCCCTGATCAAGTCGACACATCCTGCGTGTGTGTGTGTGTGTGTGTTGGTGTGTGTGTGTGTGTCCAAAGCCCACCCTCCACCGTCTCCTGTGTGAGGTTGCTTTCTCATAAGGAAGGCCGGATTGGAGGCGATTCTGCGCGAGTGTGTGTCAGTGTAAAGCAGCTTAGCTTAGCCAGGGAGCGGCGTAGCGGCTGACTGACACCGCTTTGTTTCCCGGTCCAGCAGCCGTCCGGAAATATCCCATATTCAAAACCCTGAGTCTGGCGAAATTGACCAAGAAGAGTTTTTTTTTTTTTTTTCCTTTTCCTCCCATTTTCTTCAGAATCAGGTCAGCTCGGAAATATCTTCCACGTCCACGAGGTCCCAGAAATAGAATACCCCGTACCCCGCAAAGCTCCAACCACCCATCTATACAGAACCCCATGATCTCCTCCTCTACTTCCTAGACAAATAAAATGCACATATCCACACTTTAAGTAGTAAACAATTTTAACGCATATATTATCTGTCCAATAAAAAAAAAAAAAAAAAAAAACAGGGAATTGTCTTTCCTTCTTTTCCGCACTCTTTGTTTCAGCGGCGCGCAAATAAAGGTTGCGCGTGTCGTGACGCTGTTGAGGCCGAGCTTTATGATGGTAATGAAGCGGCGGTGGCGGCGGTGGTGTGTGCGATCGCCGCAGCTCGGCTGCGAGGAACAAGCGATAACGAACAAGTGACAGCAGTCCTCGACCGTGCCGCTGGTCAATTACAAAGACAATTGAAAGTCCGGCGACTGAGCCGCGCTGACAGGACGGACACACACATTCGCTGTCACGCTGTGTGTGTGTGTGTGTGTGTGTGTGTGTGGATACAGTTCAAAACTTTTCTCTGGCTTGTCGTCAGGACTGTACGCTCTCGAGTTCCACCTTCAAGAAATTGCAAAGACTTGTGTGTTTGTATTATTAATTATCACGAGCGTCGCAAAAGTGCAATCCCCTACTGCGGCGCCAGCGAGCAACACATATTCATATTCATAAGAGAGCCGGAGCATTTATTTCTTTGACCTACTTCATGTGGTTAAGTATCACAGAGTCTCCATGTGGTCATGCAAATGCATCCGGAGCTCGATAAAGGCGATAAACCGGATCTAAACTTAACCTTATGGGAGGTTTTTTTGGGGGCCAAATTAAACCCACAAACAGATGAAAGAAAAAGGAAAACACTTATTTATTTATTTATTCGCTGTTTTATCAAGTAGATCTTTACCAACTCACAATTGTAGCTCGGGTGGAAAACAGGAAGTCGCTCGTGTCTTATTCAGGTGAAAAAAAGAAAAAAAAATGCAAGAGATGCTAATTATTGAAAAGCAGTCATGCTGGACTTTTGCTGTCACTCCTTTCCTACTTTCCCAGTGTCTCGTGTGTTCACAAACACAGAGTCTGATTTGTTTGTTTATTAATTTATTTGTCGAACGCAAATTCATAAACCTATAACATTTTTCCTTCTTTATTTATAGATTTTATATTACTTAAGTGGAAAGAAAGCATGTGCTTGTGTATAAGTAACTGTAGCAGCTGATTGAATACCTTATTCAGACTCTTATATCACACTCATAACGTGTCTGAATATTGTGTTATGTTGTGTCATCGTTTCATTCAGCATAAATGTGTACAGTTTACTGTATTGGTTATTTCACAAGCAAAAATAACATCCCTCAACTCATGCCATCGCTGTGACCATTATATCATGTCAAACTGTCATGAGCGCATCAGTACACGGGTAATAAATGATGTATCATTAGACGTGTATGTATATGTATGTATATATATATATATATATATATATAATATTATATCTATATATATATATATATATATATACATACAACGCGAGAAAACGATAGGAAGGAGAATGTCGTCCTATGAGAATACACACATTACTATAGTAAACAGTACATTTGCACGAATGCTGGCTGTATGAGGGATGCACGGAGACAAGCTCGAATACGGAGGAATAGGTTTTTTTTTTTCATAAATATATATATATATATAGATAGAGATAGATAGATAGATAGATAGATAGATAGATAGAGATAGAAATATAGAGATATATTTGGTAAATCTGAGCGGGGGATCGAAAGAAATTTAGTGCGTAATTGTTTAATAATGTGCGCTATTAACTCCAATAAGTTTACAAGCGTTTCACAAGTTATTAAGCCAAGATAATCAGGCTGTGCCTCGAACGAGGTGCGAAGTTAATTGGGTAGTTAAGTCTAGTAGGTTTATATCTATATTTACCCGTAAACAGGGAAAAGTAACAACGATCCTCTGGGACCAACGTGCTGCGTTAAAACCTAAAGCAACACTATATAACACAGGACTAACGAAGACCTGAACACCCAGCGTCACAGAAAGTCTATTAACTATATTTAGTGTAACACAATAATACTGTAGCAAAGCTGCACGGGGTAAATAAAAATGTCCTTAATCACATTATTGAAATTAGCAACATAAAAGCATGATTGTGTCTAAATAATGCGACTTTTAATTACGCAGCATTTTTTGTTTGTTTGTTTGGGCTTTAGGTCCGATGCGTTCCCTTCCTCGTCCTATACTTATTATATATATATATATAATATATATATATATATATATATATATATATATATATATATATATACTATATATACCATATACATACACACCTCTGCGGCTCCGCTACAGGAATAAAAGCCATTCCAAGCGCGGAGTTTCATCTCCTTAGGCCCACGCCTCGGCTAATCTCTCCCCGAGAACATTTCCACTCCAGTTCCTCCCCACTCCAGACGTATTTGCTCTCTCCAGCCGCTCGTGTCCCCGTTAAGATTTAAACAGCAAACAGAGAGCCGAGAGCAGATAACCTGCTCCTGGACGCACTCCACTCCCCCGACATTATTTTAGAAGAGCAGACCTGAGCTCTCGGCCGCCGCGACGCGATTATCTGCCGCTGTCCCCTCTCACAGGCGCAGTAGTCAGTCATTCGTTCGTTCATCCGTCCTCAGTGCCCGGCGACCCGGGCGGAGGAAACGCCGCGTGTGACCCCGAGGAGGGTTGAGGAACGGAGCTTCCTTCTGGGATTCTGTTGTGCGTCTCATTATACGCAAAAAAGAAATAAATAAACACTGATATTGATAGCCAAATATTTTGCATGTGTACATTTTAATGCCTTTTATTTAGTGCATGGTGCAGATAAATACCTTTATGTACACAATCGAACCCTCAAAGTCGCTAACTCATAATTGTTTGCAGAAACCATGAATATTTTTAAAATTTTTCGTGTATTTTAACGTGATATTCATTCCATTCATTTATTATTGGTGCACATATTTTATATTATATTATATTCATTTATTGCATATAAGTACATACATTGGTATTTTACACAGCAGTGCAGTGCAGTGCAGTATAAGGTGTATATGGTGTATTGTGTATATTGTGTGGTTGGGTGTATGTTGTGTTTAAGCGTTTTTGGGGAATATTTAGGATTTAAACTACAAAAAATAGAACCTGATTGTATAAATAATAATAAACACTCAACAAATCGAAATCTCATCATTAAATCTCATGATTTATTATTTTACTATTTGAAGTCCTTTTCATAACTTTGCCCTTACCGGTGATTTAAAATATGTATAATGTATATAATTATTATATCTATATAAACTAGAGGAGCCTCAATAGAATGAGATTCGAACTAACAATCTCCCAGTCGACTCATTACGGCGGTGTCGGGAAACATGGATCGTACCATTTTCTTCTACATGGACTCCTCAATGTCAAATTCCACACACTGTTTTTTTCTCTCCCGATAAGTTCATATACAGACTATTATGACGGTGCTGTGAAAAGAGAGGGAATGAAATGAAAATGTGGAAAGTGAGTTTTTAAAACAATTTTAACGTGCATGAATAAATCCAACTTTTGCCCGCGACCCATTTGTTTCATTTTACATGCTGCGAAAGAGGATTAAATATCTAACAGAATTGGAAAGAGTGGAGTTGCCAAGGAATTCCTTACACTTACAAGGAATTTACATTTAAATTCCTTTTTTTTTTTTTTTTTTTTTTTAAAAAAAGGAAAATAAATGTTAAAAAATATATAAAGTTTTGCTTATTTTTTATGACAAAATATAAAGTATTACTGCACTACAGATTAATTTAAAAAAAGTAAAAGTACTTTAGTAGTTAGTGTTGCATGATATACCGGCACTAGTAAAGTAAGGTATGGATTATGGCTGTAGTTTTGAATGTCGGACTATAGGGGGCAGTGTGCACACATTGTGTGTGTGTATTTTTTTTTTTGCATTGTGTGCATGTGGATGCACTCTGACTTTCATTTTATTGGTAAATAATTTACACTTTTTTATTTTTAGAAATATTTTTATATTTTTAAACCGTTCTAGTTTGTTAGTTGTTTATTAATAAATAAATTTTAAAATAAATTCCATTATTATTTTTTTTCCACATAGTGTCGATTTGGTACTAAAGTATCATGACAACACAATTTTTAATAAACCCACACACTCGCCCTTGTTCCCTCCCCCAGATCCGCCCCCTCCCTCCCTCGATCGTCCCTATGATCATAATTATATCTCATCCTTTCATTACCCTTCCACAACACACAATTAGCCGAGCGCTCAGAACGCAACCCGTTCACCTCGAACCCGCTCTGACTTTACCCCCCCCATCCCTCATCCCTCCGCTATCATCACCCGGTACACGAGGTCGAGCTCTCCAATAAAGCCAACGCTCCTAAACACGGCTTCCCGCCTCAAACCCCCCCGTATGTGTGTGTTAACGCCGACGCTGTCAGAATGCTGTTATCCCACCCACCCCCAGGCCCCCCCCACCATTCCCGCCCCCACAGCCCCCCCCCCCCCCCCCCTTGTTTTGATACAGCAGTGATTTAAAGACTCGTCTTAATTGACACACACACCCATATATGTATATATATTTATATATATTTTTTATATATATAATTATTATTATTTTTTTATTTCCCCTCTCGCACACGCCTGCGAGTGCGGCGCTTTATTGGGACACACAATGTAGCCGCTTCAATTTTACCGTTCATAATGAATGCACGGGCTCCATTCAAATGCAGCCATAAGCACACAGCAGATAAGAATTTAATTAAATGTAGATTAAAACCAAACAGGAAAACACACTCGCTGATAATTTTTTTTATCGCCTCCCCTGGTCATATGCCCCCCCCCCCCCCCCCCCCCCCCCCCTTTCCACACACACACACACACACACACACACACACACACACACACACACACACACACAGTCACACACTTTTTATGTTTTTTATGCTTTTTTCCCGTAGTGGGGGGGGTCTGTGGGTAAATCTTATTGGTGTGTACGTCGTCCCAATGTCTCTAATATCTGTTACATTCTCTCACTGCGGTCCTGCACGAAAAACCTCTAAAGGCTTTCCCTCGTTCTTTTTTCAACCACTTGTTGCCTGCGTAAGAGGCTCCGCCCCCCTCGCCAACGCGCACAATCGAGCCTGGCGTTTTTTTTCCGACGACTCGACCGAGACCCCCTAAAGCTGCAGTAAGGAATGTAGAGGGAGGAAATGCGCTCGCCGTCTGCTGCGTTACGTTTAGAGGAATCGATGGTGTCAAAAATAAACAAACAAACAAAACTGGAATCGAACAAACATCAGAAGCTTTTTACAGGAAAAAATCCTCGCATTCCAGGAAACTTTCTTCTTATATTCACACTTGAAGTCGGTGCTTTCTTCCTTCCAGGATGGTTAGAACGAGAGGGGAAGAGTTGATGGTCAAGGTGCTGGATTGGGCTTGATTCAGGCACACACACACACACACACACACACACACTTCAATTGGCACCTCAACATGGCAGCGCCTCTGTGGCCACTGCAGAGCTTTCTTTCTCATCCTCTCTCTCTCTCTCTCTCTCTCTCTCTCTCTCTCTCCCTCTCTCCCTCCCTCCATGGCCTCTCTGTTCTGCTCTATTACCCCCGCATAAGCCTTGCGCCTTTTCCTGCGGGGAGAGGAGCAATTTCCTGTCGCCACGCGTTTGATCAAGTGCTAAAACCCGCGTGATCAACACAGGGACAGATGTCGGCTCCAGATGGCCGCGCCGCACCACCCGGGGCAGCCGATGGTCTGTGCCAGGATGGCAGAACGGCAGTGGGTGAGGGCAGCGGGCATCGCTCCCTCCCTCCATTCTTCCCTCCATTCCTCCCTCTGCTCCAGCCCCAGACAAATGCAATTAGGCCCCTTTAGCCACCGGTTACCCGCTCAGGCCGGCGCCGAGCATCCGAGGGCGCGATCGGTGCGCGCTCCCCGCAATATGTGGAATTACAGCAGGGCATGATGGGACGCCTCAGAGGAAAGACTTGTTTCGCCGGCGGACGCTTAGCTTCGCCGTCGCACCGTGGTCGTTCCGAGAGTGACAGATCGTGCCAACATCTGTCAGCTGCTCCGTTCCTGGCCTCTTCCTTTATTCCGTTCTTTTTTGGTTTTTTTCCCTCTCCGTGACAAGGATCCGAGTTGCCATTTTATCCCCCTCATCATTTGTGAACGCCCGAGCGTGCCAGTGCAGCCTGAGCCGACGTCTTTGTCAGCTCTCCTCCTTCGATTAGCCCGAGTTGCGGCGATCTGTCATCTTCCAAAATGGCTGACAGATGCATCAATCTGCCGCTTTCTGTCTCCCTCCGACGCCAAAAACGCCCAGGCGGACCTTTTCCAGCGATGGCTTCTTTCTTTCTTTCTTTCGCAGGCCTCCCATTTGCAAGAGGGCAGCGTTCCATGAGCCCATGTGGCCGGCAGATACAGCCATGTTGGAGAAGGGCTGTTAGGCTCACCTGCTCCCCGGAGTGAGGCATGCTGGGTAGGGGGACGCGGGCCACCGGGCACAGCTGGGGGTCCGGCACAGAGCTCCTACTGCTGCCGCAGGCATTCTCATGTCCCATTAATGCGCCTGGTCAAAATAGGCACACGCTCGTGTGTGTGTGTGTGTGTGTGTGTGTGTGTGTGTGTGTGTGTGTGTGTGTGTGTGTGTGTGTGTGTGTGTGTGTGTACTCACACGCCTCTCAGCAGGGGTCTCGGTAAACACATGTCGAGTGGCCGCAACCAGTTTTAGGGAGAAAAGTAAAAGCAACTTTTTTATTATTTATTTATTTTTATTGGGGTTTTTTCTATTTCACACAGAGAAAGCAATGTGTGTGGTGTGTGTGTGTGTGTGTGGCTGCAGGACCTCTGAGTCACACACACACACACACACACACACACACACACACACACACACCTTAGGTCATGGCCCAGTCAGTAGGAACATGTGCTGGAATTATTGTGTGCCGTCAAAACAAATAAATCAATCAATAAAATAAACAAATGATCACATGACCAACAGAATTTCACTGTAAGGAATATGATGAATATTTCCTGCACACCGTCAAATGCGTAATATATCCGTTTAAAGCCTAAATGATTTAATATCGTTTTTGTTTGTTGTATTTTATTTTTAAAGTGTTGTTTGTGTTTTGCTCCGACGCGTTTCTCTGACGTTTGTGAGCGATCGGCGTAAATCGCTAATTGATGTGTAAAAACCGGCGTCTGGTAATTCGCATATTACAACTCTCTCCCTCTCTCTCTCTCTCTCTCCCTCTCCCTCTCTCTATTCCATCAGCGGCACCAAAAATATCGTTTTCAGTCGGCTATGAAAAGAGTCGCTCGCATCTCGAGGGACTTATCACAGAAACGGCGTTTAATTATGAGGAAGAATATCTCATTTTTAATATTCCGAATCGTTTCCTTTATCAGATGGGAAATGGAAGCTGGATCGTTTTCTAAGCTGTAATTGTGTACCTATGGTGTGTGTGTGTGTGTGTGTGTGTGTGTGTGTGTGTGTGTGTGTGTGTGTGTGGGGGGGAATTATAGAGACTGAGAGAATTATTTTCAAAGAGAGAAGATGGAAGGGAAGAGTTGAAAGATGTAGTCACGCTTCTGCTTCCCTCAAAGACCTTTCATTTCTGGATTATGACTTGCTGGTAAATATTAGGAATATAGATATTTATTCCCCCCCCCCCCCCCCCCCCCCCCTCGTGCACTCGCCTCGTAACAGTCCTCACATGATGCAGATATTTATTTATTTACTTATTTGGTTGTTTTTTTTGTTTTTTTTTACAAAGTCACATAACTGGTATTAATATAAATATCTGAATATGACCTTAACGAGTGAAATCCGTTACAAAATGTGTACAGATGTCTCTCTCTTTTTTTTTTTATAAACCCAGCATTAAGGCTTTTTTACTGAAAAAGCAGAACAGTGTGTGTCCCAGTGTGTGAAGTAGGAGAAGAGTGCCCCCTGTTGGCTATAAACACACTCGCACTGGATATTGAATGATCAACGCGCTTCTCAATAGAGTGTGTGTGTGTGTGTGTGTGTGTGTGTGTGTGTGTGTGTGTGTGTGTGTGTGTGTGTGTGTGTGTGAAGCTGCTGCCAGACGCGGAATAATTCTGAATCATTGTAGGATTTGTATTTTTTTCTCTCTCTTCTCTCCACACTAAGCATTGGATGATTGATACAGAGACTGTGAGGTCTTTTTAAAAATAAATAAATAAATAAATAGATGTTTGGATTCCTCACATAAACTCGCTTCTTTACATACGTATTGAAATCACGGCTAAAGGATTTTAACGTTCTCGGTTTCTAGGTTTATTTAATCCCTATTTTTTATACAGGAAGTCGCATCATATTATACACTGCTATGGAGCGTACTCAGCTCACATCAAATGTTTTGAAAACTTTTTTATTTTTTTATTATAAGGCATAAATATATGGGTGTGTGTGTGTATATATATATATATAGCTACCCGGCATTTTTATAAGGCATCTATATATATATATATATATATATATATATGTGTGTGGTGTGTGTGTGTGTGTGTGTGCTATATATATATATATATATATATATACTATGATATATAGAGATAGAGGGAGGAGAGAGGAGAGAGGAGAGAGAGAGAGAGAGAGAGGGTTGTCCAAAAAGATGTTACCACTTACATGTGATTGTCTTTTCTTATAATTATTTTATTATATGTACACAAGTAGAAATGAATCTTGTGCACTCCTTCGACCTGTAACTCCTTGTTTCTTAATGCATGTGCAAAGTCTATGTAAAATTAAGTAGTACCATTTTTTGTAGTAACATCTTTTTGGACAACCCTGTGTGTGTGTGTGTGTGTTGTGTTTGTGGGTGTGTGGTGTGTGTGGTGTGTGTGTGTGTGTGTGTGTGTGTGTGTGTGTTCATCATCCAAGAACACCTGTTTTTGGATGATGTGGAGTCAAACTTTGCTGTATTTTTTTCAGCCCAGTCCGATGGTTGCTTTCATTTACATTTACATTTACATTTTTTCTGCGTGCGTGATGAAAGTGTAAATACAAACTTTAGACAGTTGCCTTTTTTTTTTTTTTAATGTTGGCTAAAAAGAATCCGAATGTTAGGATAGGTGTTGTTGGAAGAGGTAGGTCTTCACCTGAGTGTTTTTTTTTTTTTTGTTGCTTCCTGTTTGTTTGTTTATTGGTTGCATTTGAAAATCCCAGGAGAGAAACATTTCCCAAGATGACAGTGTTTGGAAATGCATGAGCAACACCAGTATATTTCATATGGTTATTTCTTCTAGTTTTTCAATTATTGTTTGCCATTTTTAATGCAAAATAACTAAAAAAATCATATGTGTAAATATCAATTCTAGTCACCAGGCAGTTACTGAAGAAATCATGCTTTTGATCATTTACAACACTCTAATAATAATAATAATATCGCTAATATTAATATTAATAATAATACATTTTGTTTGTAGGCCTTTCAAAAAGGTTTCTTTACAACAAATAAGACACAAAAGATGATCAAATAAAGACACAAGGAAGCAAAACGAATAAACTTGTAATGTGTTGCTTTACTGGGATTTCACACGCAACAATTTTAACCAGTGAGTCCTAGTGTTAACACCAGTTACACTTTTAAACACTTTTTGCCATTCAACATAGGGAATTAAAAATATTCTTTCTTTTGTTTAATTTGGTCTTGTGTTTCTAATGCTAGAAAAAAAGTAGACTTTTTTTTTTAACCCTTTAATTGTTGGTACAGTTTAATATTTAAATTTAATTATGGAAATCACATTTAGAGACACATTTTCCCCCCAACATGCTCCATTTATGCTTAATCCAGAGCGGTTTTTAAAATGATCTCATATATATATATATATATATATATATATATATATATATATATATATATATACTATATATATATATATATATATATATATGTATGTGTGGGTGTGTGTGTGTGTGTTGTCTGTGTGTATGTGTGTATATATATATATATATACGGCTGAAGAGGGTTCAGGGCCTTGCTGAAGGGCCCACGAGACAGCTAGGAGACGCTGATCCAACTTTACTGTTACCGTCAATAAAGCATGGTGATGGTTACCACAAACATCACACACAAAAACAACAACAAAAAAAAAGACACACTTTTTAGATCTAGATCTCAACAGACGAAACATCAAACGCTCCGTTTACTCTCACAGTGACGCGCGGCTGATCGGAATATTCCCGACATTCCGAAAAGCTCGCTTTAAAATCGTTTATATTCCGACATTTATATTCTTTACACAATGGACATCGTCTCAAAGTCTAAATTCTAAGACAGAATGACGATGTGTTTATAATACACTTATATAATACAATATGGAATTTAAATTTGTTTATCCAAGATATTTGTGTATGAATTCGGGATGAACGAGGTCGGATTTAGTGTGATGAGGAAAAACTTCCTTTAGACGGTATGAGGAAGAAATCGTGAGGGAAATCAGACTCGTTTGTGTGACAAGTATGACATTTATTATAGAGTAAAATTACAGCAATATAATAATCAATATAGGAATTAAATTAAGCATTAAGTCTGAAAAGCATGTCGCATGTTTATAAATGTATGTACATCCAAAAAAAACACACGTTTGAAGAAACACTTTTATTCAGTAAATAACTGCAGATTAATGTGGATTATTTTAAATCGGGTGTGTTTTTGTTTGTATTGTAATGTACATGCTGGAACAGAGGCACTGGGTTTATGTTTGTGCGTGG
Source organism: Kryptopterus vitreolus (assembly GCA_030449085.1). Lineage (NCBI taxonomy): Eukaryota > Metazoa > Chordata > Actinopteri > Siluriformes > Siluridae > Kryptopterus > Kryptopterus vitreolus. The sequence goes on from JACRUU010000018.1 coordinate 5,419,992, forward strand.
CCGTGTCTCGGGCTCCGGTTCCAGCTTGTGCTGCAGTCATTTGTCGGGGACAGATGGATGAAAAACAAAAGCTGATGCGCCTAACTATGAGTTTTACAGCAAACTATTAAAGTCCTGCGCTGTTTATCCACAAACATTTGAATACCTGTCTCCAGGCCAGTTTAATTATCCTCCCCCTTCTGTCTGTCCCTCGCCACTTTGTCGTCTCCCAGAGAGAGAGAGAGAGAGAGATTTGTTTCTGTTTTCATTAAGATATGACTGCAGTGGCGGAATAGCGTGACTGTATTTCAGCACTTCCACAAAGTAGCTCGGCTCTTCTCGGGTTCGCACGAGGCCTTTTCTCCCGCAAAGTCAAAGCAATTAAAGCGGCCTGTGATGGCGTCTTTTGAAATCGCGGCGCCTCGATACGCGCACTCCTGTGATTCGCCTTCGATTCATCATTACGGAGCCACTTAGATGTGTAATTCCGTCATTTACATCTCGCCGTCCTTTCATGTCCACCTCTTTAACGCTCGCGTTTAAAGCCATTATTAGGCGTGCGAACAGCGAAGTACGAGCAGGGAGAAAAAGCCCCCCGATTCAGGAGCGACGACGAGAGCCACTGCACCGTATACTGAGGGAATGTAGAGGCATTTTTTTTTTTTTAATTATCTGGACTTGGTACAGGATGCCGGAGGTTTTTGATTGTTTAAATGAAGCAGCTGGTTTATTGTCTCCGCTTAATTCCTCCATTGTTTTTGGAATATGTCACACTTCTTTATTCTTTTATCAGGTGCGCTGCAGGAGGAGGAACACAATAGCCTTCATAGCGGCTGCGCTGGCCGACGCACAAAGGCTCTGGGCGCGAGAGGGAGGGAAAAAAAAGAGAGAGAGAGGGGGGAAAAAAAAGCACCCCAGGCCAGGCGCAAATTACACTTTTCTCCAGCTCAGCTCCATGTTCTCCTTCATATATGTAGCATAGATGTACATGTAAACACGGCGTAAATAATAGCACCCCGGTAATAACTCTGACTCTGCAATCTGGGTGACATCAGTGCATTTCCTGTGGTCGCACAACGCCTCGGTGACAAACACTGATACAGCAGTCAAATCATGTGACCTTCCAGGAAACACTGTTTTTCCAAGCCATACACATTTCGACTGCTGTGTGTGTGTGTGTGTGTGTGTGTTATTTACATTTACATTTGCAGTATTTAGCAGACGCACTTATCCAGGGCGACGTACAAGAAGTGCTCTCCATCTAAGGATAAATTCATTCATGAAGGGTAAATAAAAACTTACGTACACAATAAGCATAGACAGTGTTTTTTTTATGGATTGTGTTTTTTATTGAAGTGTTAGGATAGGTGTTGTTGGAAGATGTATGTCTTCAATCGACGTGTGTATATATATATATATATATATAATATATAGTATGGTGTGGTGGTATGTATGTATGTATATATACTGCGTGATGATTATAAAATGATTGTGATGACACTTTGATAGTCATGTATTTTATTTATATACTATATTATATATGTATATATATATCTATTTTTTTTAAATGTCCCTATACATGACTATCAAGTGTCATCCAATCATCTTTATAATCATCACGCAGTATATATACATACACACACACAATATATCTATCTTTCCAATTTCTATTATGCAATAAGCAGGACTGAAGAGGGCGTGGCCATTATTCAGTTTAAAAAGATGTATTGGAATAAATCTGTACTAACACTAAACCTGTAACACTGTAACACTAAACCTGTAACACTAAACCTGTAACTCTTCCAAAAATGTTCAGCAAGAAACAAACAAAAAAAAACCCTGTAAGCCCAGCTGAGGTTTTTGACAATGGAATGTCTTTTTCCTGTTCCGGCTGTGTTCGTGATGAGCTGTTAATGAAACGTTCCTGTGCTTTGGGGGGGGGGGGGGGATCGGTGGAGGGGGATGACTGGTGTTGAGTCGCTCTCCCTGTGGCAGGTGACAGTTCAGATGTGCGCTGATGTTAACTGCTGCCGAGTGCGGTGGGAGTTCTGTTATTTTAATTAGAAGATAAGGATTGAGAGAGTCTCTCCAGGCAGTGTGTGGTGTCGCTGACAGGATCCAACTGATGATGATGAGTATGAATATGATTCGCCCGCTGATACACATGCTCGTGCGTCCTCGCAGATTTCTATTTATTTATTTAGGCGAGTACGGGTTACTTTTTATAACATACAGCTGCGATCGCTGCGTAAATTCTTCCTCTGCTCCAGCTGGGCAGGACTCCGGGTTCCTCCTCGATGCTGTCGGAGTGTTTGCACGCCTCCGAGAGCTAACAGAGCGCTTTAATTAATTGTCCAGCTTTCCCTTTGAAACAATGTCCTAATTCTGCCATTTAGCACCGGCGTATCATAGTTTGTTGTTATCTCAGCAGCCAGATTTTGGTAAATAGTCATTTTGAAAACTTTAATCTCCCGAATGGAAAATACAGCATGCCTGAAAGCCCTGTCATGTGCAGTGATAAATATTATCTAAGCTTAAACCGTCCTGCTTATCCTCCTCTCAACCCCGCCCCACCAATCCCCCCCCCTCCCCCCAGCTGTCATACTCTATTGTTCTAAATTAATAAATATGTTCCTAACAATACAGTAGAGGGAAAAATGTAAAAAAAAAAAAAAAAAGTTCTACTTGGTGGTGTCATATTATTACCCCTATGGTACCTGTACAGCACACTGTGTGCGGCGTACGCCACTGCTTTTGAGGCGAAATGAAGGTGTCATTGGGGTGTTGAATCCTAAACTGGACTTCTGGCAAGTCGATTGTTTTGCTACTTCAAATTCTGAGCTCGTAAATCTCATGTTCCATGACCGAACTCAATAAATGGCAGAAAAACACACAGCGATCAGGTATAAACCACCTGCCTAATATTCCGTCCTGATCCATCCAGCATTAACAGCATTGACTTGTTGAGCTCGAGTGTTGGATCGGACCACACAGGTCAGCCTTTCGCTCCCCACGTGCATCAATGAGCCGTAGCCGCCCCATGACGGGTTCACCACTGTTCCTTTCTTGGAGCACTATTGATAGATCCTGCAGAGACCTGCCTGACCCAGTCGTCTAGCCATCACAATTTCTCTAACATGATGCCTAAAATATCCCACCAAAGACGAAGAGATAATCAGTGTTAAACATTCATTCATTCATTTTCTAACGCTTTATCCGATCTTCCCTCGGGTCACGAGGAGTCTGTGTCTGTCTCAGGCGTCTATGGGCATTAAGGCAGGATACACCCTGGATGGAATGCCGACCCATCGCAGGACACACACACACACACACACACACATTCATACACTAGGGACAATTTTCCAAGCTACCAATCAACCGACCGTGCATGTTTTTGGACCGGGGGAGGAAACCGGAGAACCCGGAGAAAAACCCCCTGAGGCACGGGGAGAACATGCAAACTCCACACACACATGGCCGAGACGGGAATCAAACCCGGACCCTGGCGGTGTGAGGCGAACGTGCCAACCACTAAACCACCGTGCCCACCAGTGTTAAACATGTCCACAACTAAATACATACATGTTGTGTTTCTTTTCCTCTGTGACAGGAGGCCAGCTGTGGTGCACCACCACTAAGAACATAATGGAAGGCGAGGAGCTGGTGGCGTTCGTGGTGGACTTTGACTCTCGGCTACATTCGGTCAACCACATGTCCCTGAGCGAGGGCATGTACCCGGCGCGTCTTCTCGACACCATCCAGCTCCTACCACAGCAGGCCGCCATGGCGTCCATTCTCCCCACCGCCATAGTTAACAGTAAGATCACAAATATGAAATACTCAATATCAACATACAAACCGAACAAAAATAGTCCTGTAACTCGGCTGTCGCATACGAATGTGCTTGCCAATATTCTGCCCATCTCTGTTCTTAATACCTATGAGATGTCCTCTATACGAGGAATCCTGGGGAAAAAAAACAGATCTGACCTTCAGCAAACATTTTTTCCTAATATGATAATCGCAGAAATCCAAGCCATCCAAGTAAACACGGTTGGTTGACTTACTAAAGGCAATCGAGGGTTCACTGTGACAGGAAGGATACTACCAACAGATGGTGCCCTGTTTTCGTTTGCCCTTGAGGTAAGGGCACCAACGTACTGGCATCGCTTTAAGCTGCTGTGCCATTTTAAGGAGCCGACAAAAAAAAATGTTCAAAAGAATTACAATTTTTTCGGACAGTAAAACAACCGAGGTTTCGTTCAAGACGAGTCATTTTACTGGGAGAAGAAAATGGCGTTTTGGTCCTAATACTGATAGGCAGCACACAGTCCAGCGGGCATTAATCAAGATGGCCGACAATAGTGTTAGACACGATCCCATATATGTAGTCAAGCAAACCCCCCCATGACGGTAACTGAATACACTGACTGTCTAACTGTAGCCGTGCTCATTATATCTCTATTGCTACTTGTTGCAGAGGACATCTTCCCTTGTAAGGCGTGTGGAATCTGGTTCAGAAGCGAGAGGAACCTGCAGGCACATCTGATGTACTATTGCAGTGGACGGCAGAGAGACCCAGACAGTGTAACCGAAGAGAATGACGTCAACCCCCACCAGACACCCAGCATATGTCCTTTCCCACAATGCAACAAGAGTTTTGTTACTCCCCGGGCTTTGGAAATGCACCTGAACACACACACTGGTGAGTGAACATTCCCAGTAACTTTCTTATAGTCTTCCCAATTGGAATTACTTTGGAAAATTTGGATACAATTAGTGAATACATTATTGTATTCCTGCTATGTATAAATGCATTGCACGTTGTTATTGTCCACCACTGCTTTAGTTTGATATGTTAGACTTTATAAAGTCCATGGCATTAAATAGTAAATAAATCTTTCGGCCAGCTAAGTTTCTGTTGTTTTTGCATAATGTGGAACAGCATTGTGAAACTCTGATCTCCTCCTCCTTTTTATTGACCTCAGGTGTGAAACTAGAAGAGACCCTCCCCCCTGGCACCAGCCTGAAATGCACAATCTGCAACTACACGGCGGATTCGCTCATTACATTCCAGCACCACATCCTCACTCACCTCTCACAGGCGGCCTTCAGATGTAATCACTGCCATATCAGCTTCCAGAACCACAGGGAACTCCTGCAGCATCAGGACTTACACGGCCACTCCGGCAAGATCCACAGGGAGAGCGACAATGAGCAATCGCCCCGGGGCACGGAGGAAAGCCTGCAGACCCGAACGGAGCTGGCCGCCAGAAAGGACGTCGTCATGCAGAGCCCCAAAACCGTGGTCAGCAAGGACGGCACCCCCGACGGAGAGCTGGAAAGAAACGAGAAAAAACTCGTGCACGGACTTCAGAAAGGAGAAGGCCATCCGGGACCCAAGGCCAGTTTCTCTTACACCAGGATCAAGTCCGAGCCATCCAGTCCCCGGCTGGCCTCCTCACCAGTTCAGCACAACATGGGGCCCACGTTTCCCATGGGCCCGTTCTTGTCGCAGTTTGCATTCTCCCAAGACATTTCCGTGGTGCCCCAAGCGTCTGAGATTTTAGCCAAAATGTCTGAACTTGTGCACCGCAGACTTCGCCATGGAGGAAACAGTTACCCGCCCGTCATCTACAGTCCTCTGATGCCAAAAGGGGCAACCTGCTTTGAGTGCAACATAACGTTCAACAATCTGGACAACTACCTTGTCCACAAAAAGCACTACTGCAACAGTCGCTGGCAACACATGACAAAATCGCCCGACTTCTCCACGGTTTCGGACAAGGTGACCGACTCCGTGAGTCCAAACAGCGGTCACGCTTCAGTGGGGCTGCTCGCTGGATGTCACCCACCAGAAACCGATCATCTAATGCCATCGCCATGCTTGAATTCCTCCGTTTTGGACATCATCAACTCCAGTGCAACTAAAGTGCCTGATAAAGACCTCAGTGGACAAGTGAAAAAGGTGACCACCCCGACCGGCATCGAAGACAGACTCAACGGTAAGCAGGCCGAAGTCAAAAGTCCCAACACGCCCTTGGGAGACGGCGAGCAAGATCCGAACAAAACCACTTGCGAGGCCTGCAACATCACCTTCAGTCGCCACGAGACGTTCATGGTCCACAAGCAGTATTACTGCGCTACGCGCCACGACCCACCGATGAAGCGCATGTCCACGAACAAGGTCCCCGCCATGCAGAGAACCATGCGGACACGCAAACGCAGGAAGATGTACGAGATGTGCCTGCCAGACCAGGAACAGAGGCAGGCAATAGGACAGCACCAGCCTGGATTCTTGGGCGTTTCCACTCTGGGAAATCCCTGTACGTCGCAAGAAACCGTGGAAGGCCTGGCTGAGCGTTTCCACCCGCGCTGTGACGTTTTTCCAGGGATGGTCCCGAAACACCTCGAGGCTTCTCTTACGGTCACAAAATCCATCCTAGCACCAAAAAGCAACGCCCTCACCGACACGCAAGAACTGGACGCGCCAATTGACCTCAGCAAAAAGTGCTCGCTGGCCTCTGACAAGGCATGTAACTCACCCAAAAGACTCTTGGACTACCACGAGTGCACCGTCTGCAAGATCAGTTTTAACAAGGTGGAGAACTACTTGGCTCACAAACAGAACTTTTGTCCGGTTACCGCCGCGCAGCACAACGAGCTCGGTGCCATGGAGCAGTCCGTGTTCCCAAGCATGAAGATTGAAGGCACTAATCCCGACGATATATTCGACAAGAGCCCGGTGAAGTCGGAGAAAAATGGCGGCGCCAAGGTGACCGTGCAAAACGGGAGTATGTACCCTCCGCACCTTGGGCCCGTGCCCGAGCTAAAAACGTTCCCGGAACCCCAGCTCCTGCCCTCCAAAGAAGTGTTCCTGCCACACAGCCTTTACCCCGGAGCAATAAAAAAGATCAAAACAAGCGAGCCGATATCGCCATATTTCGGGATCAAGCCCAGCGACTTCCTGGCAGGAGGTCTGGTTAAACAGGGTGAACTCGGCGATCAAGAGCAAGGTGCCAACGGAGCCACCGACGAAGGCAAAGAGCAACCGGCATCAAACGGCTGCCCTCCGTCTGGCAAAGACCCTCTGCCCCTGCTCCCGAAAAACAGGGGCATGGTCATCGTCAACGGCGGACACAAAGTAGACGACAGCCAATCGTCTGCACCTACTCAGCAGGAGAACCAGCCCAACAGCACATCGCCGAACGACGGGCAAAAATCTCCCACATGGGGATCCGAGAACCCCCCGGATCCCAACGGCACCGCGTCGCCCACATCCAAATCTCCGCTCGAGGAGGCGCCGCCCGTCCTGGCTAAAGGAATAAACGGTTCGGCTCAGCCAGCCGGGAGCGGCAAGTACTGCCGCCTGTGTGACATCCAGTTCAATAACTTATCAAACTTTATCACTCACAAGAAGTTCTATTGCTCGTCACATGCCGCCGAGCACGTGAAATGAAATCCCAACTCCACCTCTCCTTCCCTCCCTCCCTCTCCCTCCTTCCCTTCTCTCTTTTTCGCTACACTGTCGTGTCTGGAATAGTGCATCATGCAGTTTTATATGCTGCTTGTGGACAATCAAGAGCTTCATCTTTTTGGGATTTTTTTTTTTCTTCCATCGAGACTTTGATGCAAAACCTTTGTCAAGAAAAAGATTCCATGTGTAATATTAGTGCCACTTTCACGTTAATTTATTTTACGCTCAGTATTAATAGGAGTAGTGACCTTAATTTAAACACAAAAAGGAAATTTATATCAGAGTTGTTTGTAATGTTATTGTATAGTCATTCTTGTGTAGCAATCATTGTTTACACTGTATTGTAGGTTCAACAAGACGATAGACAATACAAAAACGGAAAAGCATTTTAGACACAGAAGAAGAAAAAAAAAAAAATAGCTACTGAAGCACTTGTGCATTCTTATTTGCTGTAAGGTTCGTTTTTCTTTTCGTATATGCCGAAACGTCATTTGCACAACTCACGACTTCTAAACGCGGTTTGGAAGGAAAACCAGGCACAAATCTGCATCTAATATTTCGGCATATAATCGACATCGAGCTTCACATCTGTATGTAAATGTTGGTCAATGTACTTTTTTTTTTCCCTTTCGTTCGTTGTTTTTTTTCCATCAGGATAACGACATTCTTGTATAGTTCTCGTGTTTCAGTTTGCGATCCATTTTGGTCTCCCTTTTTAAAAATTTGCTCTCAATGCAATACTTTGTAAAAAAAAAACAAACAAACAAACAAAACATGGAATTGAAAGCAGTATTAGGAGAACGGAAACATGGCGGATATTTCTATCTCCTTAATAACAATTGTACGAAAGAAGTAATTTTATGGATGTTACTTTAAAAAAAAAAAAAAAAAAGAGGGGGAAAAAAGCAGGGGTGGGACAGGATTTTGGGAGGGATGGTGTACAAAAAAAAAAAGAAAAAAGATCATTCCAATGTCCTTATAATGGAAAAAATATTTCTTAAAAATGTTGTTGCTATGCATGTATATGGATGGAATAAAATTCCAGCTGTTGGAAATTTTTATTTTGATGTGGTGTCATAATTAAACCTTAATCCTCAGGATAAACTCTATGTCTTGGTTTTCTTTGAAGCGTCGCTTTTACACCACGGGCTTTTTCTTTTTTACCAAAGTACAAACTAATCAGAATTCTTTTTAAGTCAGAAGGGCGAATCAGGGAGCGATGGAGGGATTTACGTTGGGAAGGAGGTTGAAAAAAAGGGTCTCACTGACTCAGTGCATGTTTGGTTTGCCTCTTTGACACAAGCTCCAGTAAATGTTTGCTTACCGACGACGCCTTTCTCGAGATCATGTGACGGTCCGCCCCCTCAATGTGGATGAGCCTGGCCTGAGGGTATGCTCGATTTAAACACTTCCTCTGCACATCAGCAAAAACCTGACAAACACACACACACACACACAACAAGGTACATCAGACTGACCATCAGACGTGTGAAACTCATCATCACCGTGAGCCACATCAGCATTATAGTGTTAAAGTCTTTGATGAGCGATGTCGCCTCGTAACACACAATATTCACTTTCTTCGACGTGACGTCCATCGATTTTTTTTTTGCTTCCTGGACATTTTGGGATAGAAATTTCTCAATTCTGCTTGTTGGAAAAATCGCTCTGTAAATGTGGGATATACTGCACTCTCGTGGCAGGATACTGTCACTACTGGGGTAACTGTCTCTTGCATTGTGGGAGATGTAGTTTGTCAATGCATGCTTTAAAGCAGTATAGCCTTATTTTAGAGTCATAAAATGACCGTATTTGAGTTTGACACATGATATATATATATATATATATACATACATACATGGACAATCACACTAACAATTATGTGAACAAGTTGAAACGGTAACAGTTCCTGATTAAAGTGTACTATATATACACATTTACAATCCTGAGCAAGACGTCACACTGGGCTCGATCAATACTCAAATTTGCTTCAAATATAACCATTATTAAACGTTATTTCACCATGTTTAATGAATATGTCGTTCATTCACTATCATAAGCTTGTGTGTCAAATTAAAGGCATTGCAAAAGTCTTTACTCCCTTCTGATTGACTAAAAGGTCGAGTTAGATGACACCTACTTGGTTGAGGGGAGCAGGGAGCTGTTCATCAAACGAGTCCCCTACGAGAACGCTCAGCGATACTCTGCTAGACAGCAGCTTGAACTTGGAGATCTCTCTGTGAAAGAGGGGGGAAAAAAGGAGTGAAACATGACAAATCAATGAGGAACAGAAAGGCAGATTGGCTCGAGAAACAGTCACTAAATGCTGAAAGGAACATCAATAGCTGTGTGTGTGTGTGTGTGTGTGTGTGTGTTTACCTGACTTGAGCCGCGCTCTCGTTCAGGAAGAAGTGCTCGTCCACGGCGCTGCTTTGATGAGCCGGGTTACTCAAGAGGTATTTCTGATCCGAGGGAAGAGTAGAGCAGGATTACACTATTCACTATTTCTAATATCACATTCTATAGTGTGCTTTATTTCCATGGAGAAGTTTATTTCTGTACTGTACAACTACAGTATATGGACAAAAGTATTGAGACACTCGACGGTTCTAACCACATGTCGTTTTTACTCCAAAATACTATACAATGTCTTAGCCCTATTAAACACCTTTGGGAAGAATTACAGCCGGATAATGTGATAAATAAAAAATGCAATTCATATAAGATATATACAACTTTTTAGATAAACTCGAATGAATTGGTAATGACGATTAATCTCCCAACTCTAATTTCACACAGGTCTCTGCACCTCACCTCCATCATGACCTGCCTAATCATATATATATATATATATATATATATATATACATATACACACAACACACACACACACAAGTTAGTGTATACACACACACATATATACACCACACACACTAATGTGCTAAGTGCTATTAATAAAGTGTGACTTGTATGTGTGTGTGTGTGTGTGTGTGTGTGTGTATATATATATATATATATATATATATATATAGAGAGAGAGAGAGAGAGAGAGAGAGAGAGAGAGAGAGAGACATATACACATACACAGTTGACCAAGTCATTACATTTATAAAGTTTAAATGAAAAGCTCAAAGCCATTATGTAGACATTAAGTGCAATTCCAATGTTCTCCTGTAGGAGAAGGAAAAGGATTGCTGGTGAATGTATATGAAATGAATTCCCTCCACTCCTTATTTCAGATCCACAGACTCCTCTGATTCATATCATCAAACTATGGGATGGTCGTTTGTTTGTTTGTTCGACATTTAAATTACACAGAGTGTTTGTGCACACACAACAAATGAGATTGATGGCTGAAACCGACACGTAGCCGCGTCACGTCCCTCAGGTGCTGAGACGCATTCATTATTTTTAGCTTGCGCTAAAAAAAAAAAGAAATCTTGCGACTCAGGTCAGCTTGCGATTCATGTCACAAATAGGAACCAGGAACCGTTTGAAAGACGGAAGGGGCTTAGGCGAGAAAAAAAATCTAATAAATGATTTGCATATTCCTGGCCACACGTTAACTTGCATGAAATTGGGTGGAACTAGAGCGGAGAAGAGGCGCCTAACTCGAGCATGGACGAGCTCCGCTTCGCCGTCCTGACCTCAGAGACTCTGTCTGAAGACGTCTGGCTAAAGGAAACGGGTTGTGCGGGGATGGTGGGGGGGCGGGGGGGGGGGGGGGGGGGGGGGGGGGGGGGGGGGGGGGGGGGGGGGGGGTTGGGGTGCGAAATGGGATACAGCGCCCGGGCCCCATACAATCGCATCAGAGCAAAGTTCTTAAACTCAGTTTGATGGCTGCTATCCCCCCCCCTTCTTTTTTTATCCTGCTTTCCTCACCATGCTCCACACATCATTAAAGCAAACACAGCACGACATTTGGGATATAATTGACACTAGAGCGCCCCCGTGTGGTCTCTGTTCAGAAGTGCAAGAAAAGAAGAACATTGGCTCAGAAAAAGAAAATTTCACCTTTCAGTTGTGCCAAAAGAATAAAGAGGTAATAAAAGAATAGAACGTCTGGTTTCATTCCCTCTCTTTTGTTTTTTTTTTTTTTTTGCAAAATTGATCCGGACTGAACCAAAGTAATAAAAGCACAGCGTATGGAATTTCATTGCATTGTGTTGTGCACAAAACTGTTGCGTCATCATGACTCGGCTCTGAATCGTGACTTTACCTGGCGCTGGAGCACTTCTCCCGAGACGTCGTCTCCACCGAAACTCGGCTCCAGCAGCCGAAGGATGAGGAGAAGACGACTCACACCGGTGGCTGCGGAAAACTGCATCATCTGTAATGAGGGCACCAGGTTTGTGTACCTGAAACACACACATTTCTTACTAGTTATAGAATAGAATAGTCTATATTTTCCACATATACATCACAACGCGGTAAAATTCTTTCCTTCGCATATCCCATCTTGTTTGGAAGCTGGGCTCCCACCTCAGCAATAATACAGCACCCCTGGTGCACAGGGGGTTAAGGGCCTTGCTCAAGGACCCAAGGGTGGCAGACTGGCGATACCCGGGCTCAACCCCCCCCCCCCCTCGACCTTCTGATCAGTAGCCCACCTTAAACCACTGAGCTCCACCCCCTCCCAATAAAAAAAAAAAAAATCCCATCGGCAATTATCGCTGTTAAATCCTCAAATCGTAACATTTAACGCACTTAATTAACGCTGCGTAACTTAAAGCGGCGTTATGTAGCTGCGATTCTACAAACTACGGCAAATCATGAAGTGACACATCTAAATGCTCGGCACCGCGAAACAGAGCTGTACGCCCAGTAACGTTGTGAAGCCCCTGGCCCCGCCCCCTCAAGCAAAAAAAAGCAATATCAGGCATGTGAGGTATCGAAACGCTTGGCCCTATAAACAATGCACACACGGTGGAGAGTTTTGCACCGTCAGAACACACACCACACACACACACACACACACACACACACACACACACACACACACACACACACACACACACACACAAAAAAAAAACAAGGTCTGGATTTCTCATTAACGATCCATAGAGCGACGAAAGGAAGAAGAAAAAGGGGGAAAAAAAAAAAAAAAAAAAAAAAAAGACTTGCATTGCTGACTTGTTTGAAATCATGTCACAGCGCTGTGAGAAACACTATGAGCGCACTATGAGAAGGAGCAGGAAAGGTGAGGAGAAGAACACTGGGTTTCAGCTCAGTGGTGCTGTGCATTGGCTACGGGGTCCAATCAATAACAAGAGAGAAACGCATGCTTACCCGGGAAAAAAAAACACACACACACACTCGAGAAACACTTACACAAGAGATTTATAGCAAACAATAACACATTTTCTCTGTCACTATTAAATCACGGTGTTCCGGATCAACTGCATTGGCGAAATCGGCACTAAAGGGATCTTCCATGACAAGGATTTGACGTCCTACGTCCGCTTAAGTGCATCCTAGGTAAAGCAATTCATGAAGCTAAACAAGGGGGTTTCGCTACATATTACACACAAAAGTATTGGGATACCGTCCATACGCCGTCGTTCTTTTAGATCGAGGAGATCAGTGTCTCCGATGTTAGAGACTTAACGCGCGCTCTCTAAGACGGACTCCAAGTTCCGACATCGCCGAACCAAAATCTTCGGACCGGACCTCAGGCCACCTGACCCACATCACCCACATCACCTACATCAGTACCAAACAGCCTCAAGTCATCACAAATCTTCACACGCGAACTCCAAAATGATCTTCCACTAGATTTTGATTATTATTATTATAACAACTGTAAATGGGATGTTCAAAAAGCAGGGTTCGATGTTCGCCTCACACCACCAAGGTCGGGGGTTCGATTCCCGCCTCCACCATGTGTGTGTGTGTGTGTGTGTGTGTGGAGTGTGCATGTTCTCCCCGTGCCTCAGGGGGGTTTTCTCCAGGTTCTCCGGTTTCCTCCCCGGTCCAAAAAAAAAAAAACGTGTGTGTTTCCGTGTCCGTGGTCGGCATTCCATACAGGGCGTGTCCTGCCTTGACGCCAGAGGTTCCCCGCGACTCAAGAGAGAGAGAGAGATCGGATAAAGCAGTAGAAGATGAATGAATGTTCGAAAAGCTACATGGTCCACCAACTTTTGTCCATATAGTGTGGAAGTTACCATAGTAACGCAAGTCTACAGCGAATTCTCAACATAACCGCCAACGCGCTTCCGATTTCTTGAACGATTCATAAGGAGTCTCCAGTGTCAGTGTGTTCTATACGATTCTTTTTTCTTTTTTTTAACTCTGGTAAAACTTCAACAATCCAAAACTTGCGTTCAAAACTTCCCGACGCAGCGATAACCTGGCACTTTCAAACTCCGTTCTCCGACCCCGAACGCGCGCTCTGCCTTTCACGCGCATAAACATTCGCGCTGCAAATTAAAAAGCGCCCGCTCTGACATTCATCCTCCCTCGCCATCTCTCCGTCCGCTCCCCAAACCCATTTCTGCTCCCAATTTAGATTCCTCTTCACCTTTCTTCAAAGAATTCTTTGCTCGTTTGACACACCTTTTCACCCGGACACGTCCCCCCCCCCCCTCCCCCCCCCCCCCATCCACCCCTCCACCCCCCTTTCCTTCGCCGACGAAAAGCACATTCTGTGTCGAACCTCCGAGCTTTGATTTGGCATCAAAATCGGGCCGCCGGCATTGACATTTTATTCCGTGGTCCTCGGTTCACTCCCATTCATTTTTTTTTCTTTTTTTATTCTGCCCAGGAGGTCTGGATTATGCATGGGAAGGCATGCGTGTCAAAGGGCAATTTAGTGAGGGGGGGAAGAAGAAGGGGGGGTGGGGGAAAAAAAAAGAAGACAGGCCCGATTGGTGGGATGAATTAAACAGATAACGGCGAAGCGCCTTCGCCAATGTCGGTTATTTTCCGAGCTACTCCTCTTTTCTCTCTCTCCCGTCTCTCCTTTGCTAGCGATGGAAGTGATGAAATGAGGTCGGGGCTGTGCACTTTTCTGCTCTTTGACTTTCCCATCTGGATTAGTGCAGGATGAATGAAGACTGTTGCTCTTGTAGGGAACGGGGCGTGAGACCCACTGTCGGAATGTCTCTCTCTCTCTCTCTCTCTCTCTCTCTCTCTCACTCGCTCGCTCGCTCTCGTTCACACAGAGTCTGATCGTCCCCACAACTGATAAGAACCCTTCAAAATTTGCATGGGTTCCTTTCCCTCCCTGCTCGCAAAGAAACGACAGATAACCGGACACGGTCCAGTTTAACAGCACCCCCCACCCCCCCCCCCCCACGCTACAAGACAATAATTCTCAACTTTTTATCGAATTCGCACAATACTACTGTATATGATGGGGAACTTCGTTATTCCGTCGTTATCGGATGCGCGTTGTGGCTTTTTTTCCCCCTCTCGACTCTATGTAAAAATCCTATTTAGAATTCTTGCCGTATGCTTCTGAGCTCTGCTACACAAAATGGGCTTTAAAGGAGAATACAATCAAATAGTTTTAAACAATAATTAACGGAAGAGTTCAAACGAACTTCACCTTTAATAACACATAGAATTTATCGATAAAGATTAGACCATAAAGGGCAAAAGAACTGGACTATCCTGACTTTTCCAGCCATGTGTTTTATCCCCCCCCCCCAAATTGCTACCATAAAGTCAAACGCACACAACTGTACAGTTGTTTGTCCAATTTTACTTAAAAAAAAAATGAATGCCCCTGTGTGCAAAGCCATGAACATCTGCATCTGCTCGGTTAAGCATGAAGATCCTAAGTGGTGTGAAATACACCTCTGACCTCAACCCTACTGAACACCTGTGGGATGAGCGCCCACCGAGGCCTCCTCATATCGCTACCTGACTCAGGAATAACACTTTAT